>JANHFT010006955.1:227492-239205 GCA_032467955.1 Pseudoxenodon macrops | reverse complement strand
AGTGTAAAAGTTTTTTGTGTTCTGTCTGTGTAAAGTGTAAACTCACGCCCACCTGGTCACCTGACCTCCAAGCCATGTCCACAAAATAAGCCACACCCACAGAACCGGTAGGAAAATTTTTTAGACTTCATCCCTGCTTTCTATGTTAGTTTATTTAATGACTTATAGACTTACATGAAAGTATAGCCTTTAGAGTGCTGCCTGACAAAATTTTCTGGCTAAAGATAATTGTTCTGCTGAGACAAATATAATTACAATGGAAAGAGCTGGGTTATAGAACCAAACCATTAAATAAAACAGAAATTCTGGGGCTGTTTTGTGTGTGTGTGTGTGTGTAGCTTCCAACCTGAGCCATTGTTTTCTCATAATTGTAAAATGAAGCCAAGTAGTTAAGTGTTTCATCTTTCCTGCATCTGTTTTTATTAAGTTTAAACAGCATTTTTACTATGCCAGAAGACTAAGCATTTCAGCGATGCTACAATTCAGATACTACTTGTATTCTGGAGGGAAGAAGGATAAACTGGGTGGAGGGCAATTAGTGCCAAGTCAAACTATGCACATGGAGGGTGGCAAACAGATTATATATTATAAATTATTTTCTTGATCCTGGTTCCCTAACCTTAATCTTGTAAATCCACTGCTCTCTCAGAGTCCAACTGAATCAGTAAATATTTTGCTGTCTAAGAAGATACACAGATAAAGAAAGCCTTTGGCTTAAAAACAATGTCTCAGTTTCTACCCTAGACTGCTTTAAGTCTGAAGACAACCCCGTTTCTCCATGAATCATATGCACAGCCATGTACTGTAAATAATGATACCTGTGGGAATACATGGAGTTTACAGCCATGAATTATATAACATTAGAAGATTTGGGATATGATTTAAAATTATGGGTATGCAAAACACCTCAAATGCAAAATGTCCCATTTTGAATTCCAACACTTTCAAATGAAAGAAGCTATTATTCTGAATTTAATACAATGGGTTTAGGCTCAAAATGGGTTGCTTTGAATTCAATTCACAATTCAAAAAACTTTGGGTGCCACTACTTTCCAAATGACATACATGTAAGAGGAACAGGTTCTTCAAGTAAATTGTGGCAGGAGCATTTGCTGCCATTATCAAAGATGCATTTTTAAAAAATCTGAAGTACTATCTTTGGGGATCATCCTCAAATTACAGAATTTTCTAAGGGAAGCAGTAATTTCTTTTCCCATTATTTTCATCCATTTCAGAAGAAACTATTTCACAAGATATCAAGAGGGATGAATTACTCTTTGCTAACTATGAGCTGAAAGATTGCCCAAAAGATGCTTTTTCAAAAGGAACTGGACTTTCTTTGTTTTTCCTTGAAGAAAGGTTAAATGGCATCAAATATCACTTCTCTAGAAGATAGAACCACAGTATTGTATACAGTATTATTTCAAACGTAATCCTGTCACTATTCTGCAGAGGTCATCATCCACTTGCCTTCACCTCAAAATATTACTACGGTAATTCTAACGTTATTTAAAGTTTTGCAATAATATAATTTAATTGAGTGTGGTTTAAACAGTTGGGCAAACATAGACATATGATTTGTAGACTATAATTCATCATTACATATTTATGCAGACACTGCATCTTATTCAACAAATCATGATTCAGACAAATTGTAACTTAGTGCACTGTGTAAAGCCAGTCAGTAACAGATAAAGGATTTAATTTTTGTTTGCATTACGGCTACGCAATTGTATATAATCTTCAAAAAATATCTGATACCAGAAACAAATACAGAACTTCATGCAGCCCCTTAGGGCAGCTGTGTCTTTTCCCAGAATCACTGAAATACTTTTGGAGATCAACTCCAAATCACTGCACAGCTATATTGTTTTGGTATGTGGAATTTTAATCTACAAAACACTAGAGCTTTACTCAAGGTAGCAGCAATAATGACATATTCCAAACATCAGTCAATTTTGGCACAAAACCTTCAGGCCTCTGCTAAAATGCTGAAGATGGAAAGGAATTTCACCTTTCAACACGGCAATGACCCAAAGCATACCTCCAAATGAACAAAAGAACGGCTTCACCAGAAGATTTTTGGAATGGCCCAATACCAAAACTCATAGCCTGGGCCTGAATCCAACTGAAAATCTGTGGGGTGACCTAAAGGCTATGGGCAGGAGATGCAATCTGACATATTTGGGAGTACTTTTCCAAGGAAAAGTGGACAAAGATCCCCAAGGCAAGATATGCCTGGCTGACAGGCTCCTACCCAAAATGTTGTCATAAGCATCAAAAAGTGCTTCAACAAAGTATTAGTTTAAGGGTGTGCCTCTTTAGGCAGCCATGTTATTGTAATTTATATTGTTATTTTTCTCCTAAAAGATTTTAGTTTGTTTCTAATTGTACAACTTGTACAATTGTACAACATATGTGCTAGTTGTTCCCGACTTTAGAGGGCGGTGCTCATCTCCGTTTCAAAGCCGAAGAGCCAGCGCTGTCCGAAGATGTCTCCGTGGTCATGTGGCCGGCAGGACTAAATGCCAAAGGCACATGGAACGCTGTTACCTTCCCACCAAAGTTGGTCCCTATTTTTCTACTTGCATTTTTTACGTGCTTTCGAACTGCTTAGGTTGACAGAAGCTGGGACAAGTAACGGGAGCTCACTCCATTATGCAGCGCTAGGGAAAGCTTTAATTACTGAATCACAAAACAAAATCACATCTTTTTTGAGTGATTACATGCCATCAAGCCATCACTAACTGTTAGTATCATACAGATAGATTTTGTCTAAGAGGATTTGTCCTTCAGTCCTTCCACAATGGCACCCCATCACCACTATAAGAGAGTCCATTCATATTGCTTTCCTTCTACCTTTCCCAACACTATAGCCTTCTCCAAAGAACCAGGGGAAGACCCCCTAGTGTGTCTGTAGGATCATTTGAACTCAGTTAGTTGTGCCTCAAGTGAAAACTCTGGATTGATTTGTTTGATGATCCATTTATTTGTTTTCTTGCCTAGCCACAGTATATACAGGAGTTTTCTTCAAAACCAAAATTCAAAAATGTCTATATTCTTCTCAACGTATTTCTTCAAAGTAAAGCTTTTACTTCCAGAAAGTATCAGAGGGAACACTATAGATTACATGATTTTGATCTTTGTAGGTATAGACATATCATGGCATTTGAAGTCCTTGGCATCTTTTCCAAGGACATCATGGCTACTCTACCAAGTGCTAGTTTGTGGTGCATTTTTGACAACTACCTACCACTTCAAGATTTTTATTATTAATTCTAAAACTTGTTGTTTTACTTCTTGTCATTAGTTTATATTTATTTTAGTCCCATTTTTTTCTATGCTCCTTGATTTTTATTACTGATGTTTGCTGATATGGTCCTAACATGTCTGGCTGTCCCTTATTTTAATCTACTATTCCTAGATTATAAATGGTTTTCTTTTCCAGGCTTCTATAAGTGAGCTTCCAGCAAATTTTACTTACACTATCTAGATTAGATCTAGACTGACCTAGCTTAATACTGTGCAATGGCAGGTTAACTCTGGTCTAAATTAGCTCTAGATGGATTTAGCCTCAATACTATCGAATAGCAAATTATCGTTAAGTCTTGATCTTCTTATGCAGAATGATTGCTTTTATTTTTCTAAACAAGAATTATAGACTACATTAGTTAAATAAAGTTAATATTTGTAAGACACTCAGAGTTGTCTCTGGATGAAATGGGTGGCATACAAATCCAATAAATACATTGAATCTTGCCATCATGCCATAATATGACCGGTTTTTGCTTGGAATGTTGTGAGAACAAACCAATATGATTTATTACTTATTGTTTACATGTTACATGAACATTATACAATTTTATTTTAGTAATATGGGAACCTGTCATTCTTGTGCACGATTTATTGAGACATAAATGCAGTCACTGTGACTTATTCAACAAATCATGATTAAATCAATCCATGGGTTAACAATATTAAATCTAATCAGCATGACAAATATTCCCAATAATAATACTAGGACAAGTGCATATTTCATTGCTTCCACTTCAACTGAAGAGTGATAATTCTTCAGCTTGACCAACACCTGTCAAGTAGCCCCAATTACAAATAATCCAGAATAGCCTATCAATATAAGAAAACTCTTCCCTCCCTTCCTTTGTTCTACTGTCGCTCAGAAAGCCTCTGCTCTTTTGTACCCTTCATGCCAGCCACCTGGCTCAGACATTTGATACTACCCATTTTTCGGAAAGGAAGTTATAACAAAACCAGGGAACCAAGGACAATGTATGCATTTGAGCAAAACCAATCCAAAATAAAGTAAAATAGATCATCCCAGAACAAAAATCACTGTAGATCATTATCTATGTCTGTTCTTATTCCAATATATGACCAGTCTAGCAGACTTATGATATTAAGCTGGTTTGCAAGAATGTCGCCATCAAACTTTGCAGGTTATTTCATTAGCCAAAATGATAGTGAAATAATTCATTATGCATTTATTTGATTCATGCACCAGCTTTCTACTCTGGAGAATATTTAAAACAGCTAACAAAATTTAAGAGTACACAAAGGAAGAATTCCTTTCATAATCTATATGCCAAAAACTTCCTTTAATTATAAATGTTAGATTGGTCTTTTCTGAATTTACACAGAGCAGCTGTTCTCTGGATATACAGTATTATGTTTCCATGTTTTTTTCCTTTCTTCTTTCCTCCCAGTTTTGTTAATGTGAGCCCAGTTTCTCCTGTGTTCTTATCTGAACAATCTGCTGAGAGGTTAACCGATACCTAGCAAGTGATCAAGATCAACTCAGCTTTGTAGCACAACTTGCCCAACATGAAACATCTTAGCTGTAGTTACACTGGTTCAATAATATAGACAATACCAATCCTGTTTAGGATAGAGTATCCATCGTGTCTAATTTCACTAGTGACACAAATTGAAAAATGAGAGAAAAATATCTATAATACTCCTTAACTATAGGAAACTGGGTTAAAAAAAGTGGCAGACCTGAATTGATTTCAGAGACTGAATGAATTTTCTTACCAATTTAATATACCATCTTGTGTTTCTATCAATATGCTGCATATGCCAACTGTGGTTTTAGGCCAAGAGTATGTTGGCTTGCAAAGTAGACTTTACATCAGAGACCCTATCTTGCACTGAATCATGTAAGTATGCCAGGATAAAACTAGACTTTGGATGTGTTTTGGGCACAATGGACCAAAACTGACTGCTGTTGACTTTGTTGTTTGAATTTGGCATAAGATGATTAAGGCTGGTAATCTAACATACATTTTCTACACTACCAAAGAACATTATGTGGAAGACTTAATTAGTCAGTATGTTGGAAGACAATATGGATAGAACCATCTACTAATGATTCTATGGAAGATTGGTACATGCAATTTAAGAGCAAATGGTTAACAACAAGAATTAGCAAATGAAACAGTAGGGAGTGGAAAGAGAGCCAGTTTGGTCTAGTGGTTAAGGCTAGAAACCAAGAGGCTGTGAGGTCTGATTCCATGTTAGACATGAAAGCTGGCTGGGTAACTTGAGGCCAGTCACTCTCTCTCAGACCATAATGTCGGGCTCTTTCAGGCTCAGGCAATAAGCTGGTCAGTGAGTATCTGTTGCAAACAAGGGATCAACACATGGCTGATTCTCCCTCCCCCTCCCGCCAAAGAGGACCAGACTCTGAACTTGTAGGAAAATGTTATGTGAAAAAAATGGAGTGGAAAAATATGTTGTGTATGCAATTAAGAGAAAAGGAAAGGAAATGTATCAAATATGATTGATTTGGATGCTTATGTTGAAAGATTGAAATAATTACTGAATGATAAAAGGATAGAGAGATTCTGAATGTAAGAGACAACACCTTTAGTATAATTTGAAAACGATGGACATAGAAGTACTAACAGTGAAAGTAAAATAACAGAAAGAAGACAAAGTACAAGTCTTGGAAGAAAAATGTTACACTATAGATAGAATGAATGAAATCAAATGTAAGAAAAGACATGGAAGATGATTAGATGAGGGTAAAAGGATACTATGTCTCAATGTTACAAAGTGTACATGGAGCTACACTAATGGGGAATATGAAAAATGATGTCTGGTAGAATAAACTTAAATAGGATATGGATGAGGAAAATACATGCAAAGAATAACTGCTACTAAAAACAAACTGTTTAATGGAGATACAGCAAAAACGGCATCTTTAAATATGTAAGTGAGAGCCAGTCTGGTATAGTGGTTAAGACACCAGACTAGAAATCTGAAGACCGTGAGTTCAAATCCAGTCTTAAACATGAAGTTATCTGAATGACTTTGAGGCAGTCATTCTCTCTCAGCTCTAAGAAGCAGGCAATGGTAATCACTGAAATCTTGCCAAGAAAATTGTAGGGACTTGTCCAGTAGTCTCAAAGAGTCAACATTAACTTGAAGGCTTCCCTTCCCTCCGACCAAAAAAGAAGTAATTAAATAAAGGAAGAGTTGTGGTTAAAAGAGGCAAAGAAATAAAAATGATTTTGATAGAAATCATTGTTCTGGAATTGGGTGACAAGGGCTAAATAAGGAGTGTCCAACAAAGTGAGTTCAATCAAAAGCAATGAAATAAATTTGCATGAAATGGAAGTATGAGAATGTTGGAAAGAGTATTTCAGAGGTCTGTATAGAAATTGCAGTGATATTATAGCAGTAAGAAATTGAAATGAATGCTATAAATGTTAGTGTTTGACAAAAAATAATGAAAGGAAGTCATAAAATACTGAGAAAACACTAAATAATAAAGCTGCAGTACAAATGGTGTCACTGGAAAAATGTCAAAAAAATAAGTGTGATCTGCCAAAGGTGTGGCTGTGCAACATGCTTAACATATATATTTGGAAGATGGTACTAAAGAATGCCATTATTGTTCCCTTATACATATGGAAAGATAGCAAGAGTACATGCAAAAACTATAGAGGAATTAGTTTTTTAGCAGGCTGAGATCTAAAAGATTTGTGGTAAATGTTAAGATAGTCTGCAACAAAGAATACCGATCTTAAAATTAATGTTTCAAAGATGAAGTAGTTATCCAAGTATTTCTTAGTCACTTTGCAACATTATAAAACTCACTGTGGCTGTTGGTCACATAGATTCTAACAGCATATTCGAAGAGCAGAATATCAAGTGACACAAATTCTCTTTTCTTTGCATCCATAAATTAGGACCATCAAGGATTATAGTTACAACCAACCTTTCAGAGAAGTGCTATCTAATCTACTATGAATAAAAAGCCTGATTAGCCTGCAACCACTAGATGGTTTGAGCAACAAGTCTGGCCAGGGGTCTCAGAAAAGGATTGGCCCTATTTGGACTGTGAACTTTGTCATTTTCAGGCAGAGTAATCCTTTCAATAATTGTAAGCCTGAACTGGGGATGTAAAATCAAAAATCACAATCCCATGGAGTACTGTATCAAACTAAAAGTGAATGTACTCCCTATCTCTTATTTATGTTTAGCTCTGAATATAGGAAGACTATTATCTCTTACAAATGTTGTAAGAAAATATTAGGGACTATCTTCTCAACCATGTTCTTGCCTGTATGTTTTGCATGGAAAACGTGGTCTCTTGTTGCTAAAGAAAGTTGGCATTCATTTCTTGTCTAATCTAACAATGAGAATATAATGTAATTCAGTATTTACTTCTGAGTAAACAAAGAACTAACCAGAGCTAACTTTAATCACAAGGAGAACTTTACATGTTTAGATTTTTGTTTGAAAAAAATATCTTCAGTCCTAAATTGTCAAAGGTTCTTCAGATCCTTTCAGCATATATATCTGAGGATTATACATTTCCTGAAATCTGAGTTTTATCTTATGCAATCAGCCTCAATAGTGTAAAGTTGGAAACTTGTGCTGTGATTCTATGGTGACAACAACCTTAGCAAAGCCCAGAAGGAAGAGAGAATTTCTACTTCTTCCAAGATTCAGAAGCTATTAAAGTAGTTCATTTCCTTGTAACCAACATTAAACAGAGAATAGGTGATGTCCAGGAGAACAAGGAGGGTTGGTGGTTAATTTTGTAATATGAGAGCTCCAGCCTTCATCCTCATAACAGTGTCTCCACCCAAGACTGGGAAACTAATTTAGTCATTAATAAAGCCAAGCTTCCTGTTTCAAGTTTTGTAAGTACAACTCAGGTCTATCCCAGCAGCAAAATGATATCTCCCTTTTGTATGAAGACAATACAATGACCCACTGTTTCACAAACTAAAACATTTTCTGCTTCTATTTCTTCCTTGCAGTCAGTAGGAATTGAATTAATTAGTAGGCATTTGTCATTTCCTTTTATATTTGGATGAAGAGAGGAATCAACAAATCAGTTGGACAAGCACAGAATCAGAAAAGATCATCAACCAGCAGACCTTGAGGCTACTTTTTATGCAACTACAAGTAGATTCTTGAGAAAGTTTAAAATGAAGAAAAACAAAACCTTATGCAGGTTATTCCCACGCTTCAGATATTCTTCTGAATTTCTCGATAATAAAGGAAATGCCTCTTACATTCACCAGACATTAATCTTAAGGCATTTCCCCCCTAAAACACCACTATTGCTTTTTCTTTTCTTTTTCTTTTGAGCCCTATAGTACATGGAAAAGGTAGAAAGGGAGCAAAGGCATTTGTAAGCGTCTTCCAGCCCTCAGAAATTTTAATTATTACCAACCATTTTCTCACCTTATTCATACAGCAGAGACAATCCTGTCCAATGATTCACCTTGAATTCTTACTAAGACAATAAGAACTGAATGAATGATAACTAATATGCAGCTCTTGTCTCTGTGAAATATAAAAAATATATAGTAACTAATGCTAAAAAGTCTATCAAATACACTACTTCTCCAGCAGCTTGTGGCTTTTTCCTGTTCATGAGGGAAGTCTTCCTCCTGTCGCCCACACAGAATTCTATTAATTTATTTTCTTGAAAACTTTTTGTCTGATGATGACCAGAGAAATAAAAACACTGGGTTTTTTCACATGCAATTTTGACATTCCTCCTGCCTCAAAATATGTATTGCTGACCTATCAGAATACAAATGTATTACAGAAAGCAATCTCAGTTAATGTATTAATAGGGAACTATTTCCTGTTCCCTTTTGCAGTTTCCAGCAATTTTAGAACTAGAAGCACTTTTAGCAAAATACCTTAAAACATTTATCATAGTAATATTATCCAATATGTTGATATTTCTGTCATTTATAAAACTGCCTGAGTCTTCTTTTAACTTATTTATACAGTGTTGGTCATCCCTTTCCTAGCGTCAAGCGAAATCAACTGCAAAATGTTCTGTGTGAAAAAAGGTGTTAATTTGAATCAGTAAAGCATTATTTGTAATGTAAAAGACTAAAGAGTACCCTCCCCCATTTTCATGATGTCTATACAATACTTATATATTTAACTAGGTTTTAATTATTCCTTCTAAGTTACAATTATTATCAATAGTTTTGTTTCCTTCTTATATGAAAGACCCACTCCACTTCTTTCAGTTCCATGATATTAAGATGAGTTTATACAGTGTTGAATACTATACTCAGCTACAATATGCTTCAGTAAATGTTTTCATTATACACATTTCCACACCCACATTCTCTATGTCAATTAATGTTAAAAACAGTAAGCCAAGGCTTAAGTATCAGACCATTCAAATATCACTACAGATGCTGGTTAAAGTTGAAAACTGAAACTCTACTGAGTTGGTGAATGAAATTAGATACTAACCAAACTTTCATTGACTTCTTCTAAAGAGAATATGCAAATTTCCACAATTCAGGAAAATAATTAATGAACAATGGCAGATAAAGTAGTGACTGAGGTTTGCCATAATCTGGATTAATCATGAATAAATGAAATTGATAACTTGGAAGAAATTATGTTTCTATAGAAAGGTAAGTCTCTATACTGAAGGGAGGTTAGAGAGTATTGTTTTAAAACTGCAATCCTAAATGGAATGTAAAAATAAATAGTGTGATAGAGGTAGCAACAAGGAGGGCAGCTTTCTAAACTACAGGATGCAAAATACTTCCCCCATGGTTGAACATCCCCTGTATTTCCAAAGTTGCCAAAAGTGTTTCTAACAGACCTAGGTTTATAATAACTCAATGAAGAATTCTGCAGTCCCTCAATATTTTAATTCTGAAGTAGATGCTTCCATAGGAAAAGATCTAGAGATATGCGTCTTAGTGGACTGAAAAGGAGCACAAGAACTGAAAATTCTTAAGAAATATCTTTCTCACTACATATCTTTACATTTTTTAAATTAAATAATTATTCCATACTAATTCCGCATTCTTCGAACTTTTCCTACCTTCTCATTGGACCACATATTAAAATGAGTAAGTTTTTATGTGGTTCAGTTTTACCAAAGGGGAAATGGAATAATGATTAGACTTCCACACTCCCCCCCCTTTTTTTTGATGGTAAAGTACTTAGTGTTTCTAGGCTTTTAATTCCGAATATTAATTTTTCTGAGTAAACAATGTAAAGGGTTCAAATATACAAAGTATATTCTTCTAACATTGCAGAAAATGACCTGGACTGCCAAACTCCACAAAGTGACTTTCTACAGAAATACTAGTATTTGAGTACATGGGATCAGCACTGCAATCCTGCACATGCTTGCTTCCAAATCCCACATCTTAATAGGATTTATTATTCATGCATTCTATTATCCGATCATTTTCAACAGAACTAGGTTTGGGTTCTGGCGTCACAATATAATGAGCGCTGCTGGCTCTAATATGTAACTACAAGTGCCTGATAAGAAACTCTTTGGAGCAGACCTTGATATCTGTCCAAGCACTGATTCAGTTTCCAACATCACTCCAATTTATGTAGCATATTTAGTGTAATCTAAGTACAGACTAATTTTTAGAAACACAATGAGAAAATTGAAGAATTTTGACAGTCTAATTTTCTCACTGCAAAATCCAAATTGCCATAGTTATTTTCATAAACCTTCCTTTCATTCAAAAAGTAATCCTAGGATTACTTACAAGGCAGAATTGTACTATATATGGCAATAAAGTTGGTAATGGAGTTAAAGCGAGAAAAGGACATGAACAGGATGACAGCACAGCAGGAAATCATTGTTAAATGTTATTTGGGATACTTACTGCCCCATCTCCACAAGCCTCAATTTAAATGGTATCGTCTACTCTCATCACCAGTGGTGGAACTGGAAACCAAATAGCCCACATCCCATCTCCAGCCAAAAAATAGCCCTAAACTAATCTTCCTCCAAATGCGGGTTTTTAGTCTCCCCCAATCGCCATTGCAAAATGTTGTAAGATACTGCAAGGCTTCAACTTCAGACCCGCTTGTTTAAAAAGACGAATCCCGGTTTGAGTTTTCGAGGGGGGAAAAAAAACAACAACGCCAACGGGGAGTGCCACCGCTCCGGTCTTTTCGGGTCGGCATCAATCTTAGCTTTACCCCCACCTGCCAGCCCTTTGGTGAAAACTTCCCAAGTCCTGCTTTCTCTTGCGTGTCTCCCCCTTTTCCACTAATGAGGATTTTAAACGCCGAAAGCTCCCCGCTGAAGGGAGGCGAAGAGGGCCCTTCAGGCTGGGAAGAGGGGGGAAGGAGGAGGCCAACCTCCTCCCCCTGTTTATTTCGGCGCCCCTTCCCAAGACAGGGCCGAAGCATCCCCGCCCCTCCTTCCCAGCTCTCG
>JANHFT010006955.1:175918-189274 GCA_032467955.1 Pseudoxenodon macrops | reverse complement strand
AAGTGGAAAAATGTAACAAAAGAATTGTATATAGAAATAAGTAATTATGTAAATAAGATAGAAACCGATGGTGACTGATGACAGGTGGGGAAAGAAGTACCCCCCTTTTGTGTATATATTTGTATTTTAATGTTTGTATGTCAAATTTTATGGGAAAAAAACAAAAAAACATTTCCTGCTGTTTCGTCAGATGTGCCGTTACTTCACAGTTCCAACATGGCCGAGGCAAAGAGGAAGCATAATAGATCAGGAGATGGTTAGATCAAGCATGACAGTTCACAAGAAGCAAAGGAGATTGAAAGAAACTAAGCAGAAATGCCTCTCAGCTGCTAAGGCTGCCTGCTAGGCCCATCAAATATCTGCTCGTGCCGCTTAGCAATCCCAGGTTCTTTTGCCAAAACTGAGAGGACAGCTTAAAAGAAGGATCCAAATTAAGTACCTGATCAGGCAAGAGAGTGGCGAAGACAGGCCCACTGAAAAAAACTCCTACTGCAATGAACTGCTCTGAATACTAGCCGGCTCAGCAGCCAGCCTGCCTCAGCCCTCTCACCATGTCATGTTGGCTTTGTTCAGCTCCCAAAGATAGCAGCTTGGAGTTGAGTAGAATACATTGACACGGCTGCCCTTCAGTTGCTGAAAGATCACATTCCAAGGAAAGAAACATATTTATTTGCATTTCCTCTTGACTATCAAACATTCACCCCCCAAAAAATAATAATAATATGTGGAACCTTTTCGTATGCCTTTCAGTGAAATACATCAACCAGAAACTGGTGTGGTTCCAACTTGTGCCTCAACATCCCTCAGAAGGCCTGACTCTGTTGTATTGCTTCCCATCTAAATTAACGGAGGCCTCAAACCCAGAGGCCTCGTGTTGGGTAAAAATATCTCTTTCCAAAAAGAGAGGCCGATAGCCCACCCCAGGGTACCTGTGCATTAACATGATAGATCAACTTGTCCATGTTCTTGTACCACAGCAGGGCGTTCTCGTACTGGAAATCAGATCCCATCGTCATGACAATGTGGTTTGTGCGATAGTGTTTGGCCTGAAGAGAACATTGAAAAGTAGTAAGCAGGTCTATTTGTCACATAGCCACTTCCCTTCTTATCCCCAGGAATATTGTTAATAAGATATATAACAAGCAGAGTGATGCTTAAAAGCCTCAAGTGCCTAAGAACCTAGGAAAAAAATCATTATTGCAGATGTGACGAGCAGGAGGAAACAAGGAACGGCAGATAGCTTAAGGTTTCCTAGTGAACTTTTAGTAGTCATCTGATCTAGTGGAAATAACTTGATTCAGCATTGAGTACTTTGCTATAATACATGGCCACTTCTCAATTAATGACATCTTTAGAAACGATCAAGACTTCATACGTAGCTTAGTTTTACTCCCAAATATGGATATCTTCCCTGATATGACCCCTTGTTTTTACCTGGGCAGCTGCAGTTCCCAGAAAATAGGCCACTACATTTTCCACATTGTTCTCATCACTGTCATCGTCCACAATAGGATTGTCAGAGCAGATTTGATCCCAGCAGAGAGATATAGGGGGGTTATAACCATTTGGCAGGATACCTATCAAGAAACAGGAGAAATGAGAGGGACAAATTACATTCTAGGAATCAATTTCCATGCCCCAATTGTTAAACACACAATAACGAGGCAGCAAAGGACCAATAACCTACAACAACTTGATTTCCTTCAGATGTGTGAGACTGTACTGCTATAAGCCTAGGCCAGCATGACCCACAATCAGTGGCTTTAGCAGATGCAGCCCCATGTTTTTGATGATCCTGGACTGCATTTCCCTCCTCCATCTACCAACAGTTGAAAAAGAAATCAGATCCTATGGCAGAATTTCAATACAGCACATCTAGAATGCTTCCGATTGGTGAACACTGCTATTATGTGTGGTTATGTGAAAAAGTACATCCCCATTGACATTTGTTTTCAACATAGTTCAACATAAATATATTTGATCTTCATTTCAACAAGACTGATATATAAAGGGGATGTAAAATAACAAATATGTACTACAGTATTTAAGCTTTGTAGTCCATTTTGTAATTTAAATGAACATAATTTTGAATGTGGAAAAAAATAAGTATGCCCATAGTGCGGCCATACTTTTATCACTACTCTAAATACCTGAAATTAGAATCAGATATATCAGATGAGGTGTAAAAGATCAGAGCATTGTTAGAGAGGATCTGGGAGCAACCTGCTTTATTTAAACCTCAGATATTTAGCTTGATTTGCTCTTTGCTGTTGAAGTGCATGATCCAACAAGATCTTGAGCAAAACAGCACTCAGAGGTCTTTGAAAAGAAGATTAGAGATGACTATGAGGGATTTTAAAAGATCACCAAACAATTGAACATCAATCATTCCATTATCCAGAAGGTCATCAAGAAGTGACGATTGCCTACAACTGTCAACTTGCTCAGGTCCTAGTTCTCCAGCTGGTTCAGTGCAAGAGCAGAATGAAAGGCACTGAAAGAAGAACCCCAGAAGTTTACCACATGACCAACAGACCAGAATTTCAGGAAAAATGTACTCTGGTCAAACAAGATAAAGGTTTTGGCCATATTATCAGAAGACATATTTGTCTTCTGATAATAAAAAGCAAAGACAGCAGTTCACCATAGGGTATATATTTATATGTCTTACTTTTTCACATGCCTGTATGCATTTCTTTCATAAAGATGATCTGCCCTTCAAAAACTGATGCAATATAGGCAATAATACACGCAGGATTCGTGATAATCTATGCTCATGTCTATTAGGCCATATATAAAATTGACATTGTCAATTGACATACAGTTCTGTTACTTGGGCCACTGAAATCAATTAATGTATATGCCCTGGCAGGCAACCAAGTCCTCGCCCAAAATTTAAGTCCAATTCCCAAATGCCCACCTACTGTTGCCTTGGTAGGCAAGATTTGTGATCAAAAATGCCTGCAGAGCACCAGGATGTTGATGGTACTAGTCATCATCTGCTGTTTCTTAACTGAATGGGCAGCTAATTACATTGGCAAGGTTGCAACTTAAGTCTTCTACATTTCCAGATCTCTTCCAGGTCAGCCGTGCTCACCAGTAAAGAGATCAGCCGCAGGTGGATCCAGGTTTCTGCTTGCACGCCATAATTGCTCCATTTCACGCAGTGACTCCCGGTGGAATTTATCCTGGTAATCAATACGGCCCAAGAAGAAGCCATCATAGCCCATCTGAGGAGAATGGCAAGTGAGGGAATATAAGTAACCTGAACTTGGAGAAGGGGATGTTAAATGAACTGGGAGATCCCAACACATCGGATAATTGATAATTACAAAAGTTTTACACATTCACACACTTGGAATGAAAGGGGAGAGGATAAGAGTTAAAATTTCTGGCAAATGTAGAAGTTTGCAAGACCTGAGCAAACAGAGAAGCCTGCTCCCGGCTGTGCCCAAAAGGATCAATGTGCCAGGCTACATGGGGTCGGCCGCATTCTCCAAATGTCTCTTTCAGGAAATGGAGCCCAAGACTCATCTGATCAATGACCGCATTGTAATGCACTGACGCCTCATCGTTCATGCACCAACCACCATTCACGAACTCCAAGCGGCCTATCGAGGAGTGAGAAACACAGAAAGAAAAACAGAAATGATCAAAATAGGGCAGAATGTGAAACCTGCACTGCAAAGCAGCAGAAACCTTCCTCAGCTTGCCATGGTATCGGTATAATACCGGGAACGGGGCGGGGGAATGCGCTGCTGTTCTCTTTAGTTCCCTGCTTCTGCCCAAAATGTCCTTCTCATGATACATGGGCCCATGTCACATGTGACTCAGGGAAGGCAACAATTGATCAAACAAGCGCTCAGTCTCTCTTGCTCACCTTCTGCAACCAGCTGCCGCACAGCCTGGCGCATGGCTTCTGTTTGCAGCCCCCACCAGCGAGCAAAGAATACCACTTCCACATAGATGAAACGCTTGCTGGGGTCCGCCAGCAGTTGAGGAATGACGGAGTCGAGGATGTACTGCACCCCGGCATGTTGGATGTCATTGCGGACTGCAAGACAAGAAGCAGAGGAAGGCTGCGTCTTCGCTTGTCACAATCACAGGTCTACAGTATTTCCCATTCCTGAAAGAAAGCCTGGTTTTGTTGCACCTCCACCTGCATCAGCCACAAAGCCACCTTCCTGGCCTTGTGCTGCTTCGCCTTCCCAATCAACACATCCTTGCTGGCTGGCAATGAGAATTTCATGATAACATCTCTGCAAGGACATGACCTTCAGAAAAGCTGCTAAATATTCCTACCTGGGGCTCTGTACATTACCATTACCTATGACTAAAGGATAAAATGTGTTGTTGGAAACTTTCTGTTTCCATGACTCTGCTCTGGCCTTGGGAGGCAGAGTGCAAAGCTCACCCACACAAGCAGGGCCTCCAAACAGGATGTTGCAATCCGGAGGAGCCAAGGCTTCAGTGATTTTGCTGAAAGATAATGGGTGTCAAGGAAAGGGGAACTGGAAAATAGAGCTGGGCAGTAGACTGCAGCAGAGAACCTGCGGCCTGGCTGCCCTTAGGGCTAAAAGCACAAGCCCCTCCTGGTTAAAAATACCCCTCAATCATGAGTTCTCTACATAATCTTGGAGGTGCTCCTGATATTTGAACCTTGGTCTCTTGATGTCTATTGAGAGAAAAGTACTGGCGTGACATACCAAAGTGCTGTAAAAGATTAAATAGAAAATAGTATACAAAACAGTGAGAGTTGTTATTATCTGCTAGGAATTACTTTGATTTTTTTAAGGCAGCTGATAAAACATGTCAAGTTCTTCTTCTTTCATACCAGTATTTTATTCAAACACAGGATTAAGACATCTCATAATGTCTACTACCTTTTACAGCAGCTCGCAAATGGGAGCTGAAGGCCAAAATATCTGAAGATCTTCGGTTCCTTTAGGATCATTTGCTTACTTCAAAAAGGGAAGGCAATCTGAAGACGCAATCTATACTGAAGTCAAGATTTGGTCAGCAGTTACAACTTCAGCACCAAACTCCAAGGCTCAGCAGGAAAGCCTGGCGCTAATTTAAACCACAAAGCACAAAATGTTCCTTTCCTTTCCAGGGCTTTGATAGATCTTGCTACAAGGTGCCTCCTGCTAGTTCATATGGCAGCTCCAACTCACCTCCAAAGAAATACTGGTCCACTGTCTTCAGCCAGCCCACATCGTCATGCGTGTGAGGGATAAGGTGAACATTGAGCATGTCAGGCTTTGTCACTGGGCAGGACTAATAAAAGGAAGGGAGAAACAAGAAACACTTGAGCTGAAAGGAGGATGTGAAACCCCTCAAGACCATGGCCCTCCCCAAGGCAGCAGTCATAAAAACTAAAAAGTAAAGATGCATTTGAGTTGAGCTCAATTCACTGGTCACTGCATCCATACGGTTCCTGTGGCAAAAGGACAGAAGAAATTGTCCATGGCCATATTTTAGGATGCTCTTTGGACTTCCCAACCCAGGCGACAGTTCTGGTATTCCCAAGGGGTGGGGTGGGCACCCAAGAATTAATCAGGACCAACCCTGCTTTGGAGACCAGTCAAGATTGCCTGGAGGCTACCCCTGATGAAGTTCAGTCTGTATAGAGGTAGAATAAAACCATTACTTGTTGGAAGAACCACTACCAAATTTAGGACTGAGGGAAATCTTAGAGTTTGCTAAATATGTTTGACCACCTACCAATAGGAGGCTAAATATTCAAATAAAATATGAAACATTGGCTCACAATTGCTGGGACCAGGGCTCTTTGTTGCATATTTCTAAGCCTAATTCAGAATATTTCCAGACATGGGAAAACAAGAACTAATATCTTACCAGCAAATGTTTCGGCACAAGATCTCCATAATAATTAACAATAGTTACAAAGTAGATAGAGGATGCAGTGGGAAAAAACTGATAACATTTTCAAAATCGTTAAATAACTCAGCAAAACTGAAGCATTGTGTCTTCAAATGTTTTTAAAGTACTGTACAGTACCCCTGAATGTACTTGAATGCAAAGCATGGAGAGCAGGAGAGATTTTAAGAAAATCTGGACTTGACACATCCAAATCCCAATTTCCACCTGCCCCAGACAGCAATGGGGTTTTTGGGAAAAAGGTTGCTTGGGGGTAGTGGGTACATATGGGAACAAAGAATAAAAATATTATAAAGAGCAAGACTAATGCTTCATACTCATTAACACACACCCCTGCCAGATGTAAGAAGATGTAGGATAATAAAAGCAGAAATTACTTTCTAAATGGTTACAGAAACAAGGTCCAAGTTCTCATTCTGCTATCATAATTTCAAACTTCTCCAGCTGGACTTTCCCAACAGGCTATGTTAACCTAAAACAGGATTGGACACTTTGTGGTTTACTGTATTATAGCAACCCAGTCAAGTCCCCCTCTAAACTATGGAGTTTGTTTCTGACTTAAATTATGCTCTTCTTGTCCTACATGGGAAATCATTTGCTATTATTTTGGCTATTGTATTATGGCAAACTGTGGAGAGTTGGTAGAGAAAGAAATTGGGATTTGGGCAGAAAGAATGGGAGAGAGAGGAGGTTCAACCGGACAGGGAGAATACAGATGAGAAAGCAGGTGAAACCTGTAGAAGTTATACCTCATCAGGGGAGTGCAGGCCAACATTGCTTCTTGGAGAGACTGGAAGTTGAGGGTTATGGGCCTATGCAAGGAGGTCAACTGTAAAACCTTTCTCCATCCAGCTGTTTGCAGTAAAGATCTACTGAGGAGTAGTGGAGATGAGATGGCAACAGCATGGTGACAGAATAGATATTATGATGCTCTGGTTAAAAGGAGAAAGATGAGACAGGCAACTGGAAGGAAAAAAAAGAGAGAAATAAGCAGGCATTGAAAGCAAAAAGGAATGAAGAGGAAGAAAGAAGCAGGGTTGAAGAAATGGAAATTTACCAACTGTACCAACCATAGAAGATACCAGGTGAGTCTCTCAGAGGAAGACTGCTCTCATTCCGCCTTTGTCCTGCAGGTATTTGTAAAACTCTAGAGGAATGGAAGACTTCATATAAAAGAGGTGAGAAAGAAGGAAGACGGGTTCTGCTCTCTGAGGGAAAGGCAGTGAGTAGAGAAGGTAGTTGCAGATAGGAGATTTGCACCTAAGTAACAGCCAGGTGCTGGAAATTAAGAGGGAACAAGGACACAGCAAACTAGATTGTGGGTGCATTGGAAGGATGATATGTTGAGTGGAAGAAGTCAATCAAAGGTTGTGCAAGAGTTGGTATGAAGTTGGAAGAATTAAGTGTGACTAACCATGAGGTATGTTGCTGACACATCTAAGCTGACCTGGAGAGGAGAGCTAAGGGGAACTTACATAGAGGAAAGGATAATTATAGTGATAGGCAGGAGGAAATGTGGTGGGAGAGAAGGGATGGGGCATTCCAAAGGAAAGGAGATTGAAATGTGTTAGCAATTTCTAAAGACCCTCCAATCTTAACTGACGCATAGGGCATCTGGACTGCTGGTGGCATCAGGCTTAAACAGATGCTTCTGAAAGCCAAGTCTGTCTGCCACAAATCTAGCATTTTCTACAATTTGACCTAGGATCTATCTGGATGAGGAAGAGGAAAAAATCTGCCCCAAATGTTCCTGGCGCAGCTTATCTAATAGTACACTGGCTAGCTCCAAACAACATGGAGCCCAAAGAAAAATAAGGCACCTATTTCTTGATATTTCATCAAAGCTTCTAACTCTATTATGATTGCTCAAGCCTTCCACTGCTTCAGCTGAAGACCACAACATGCTATTAGATTTCCAGAGGCAATAAGGGAATGCAAACTCAAGGCTTCCACAATAGCCTGGGCTGTTGCTGCCGAAATGCATCCTGGCCTTGACAAGAGCTCAAGAGTTTGGCTGGGGTTAGTTAACTCCTGCTTTCCTAATCAGGTGCTCTTCAGATGGGACTCCCCATAATTTCCACCATCCCCAGCCAGCATTAGTCATGCTGCTAGAGATTATGACAGTGACTGCAACACAACTTAAGAGCATCAGGTTGGGAAATGTCAAGCTACCACAAAATTCCCATACTGCTTGCCAAAATGCCTTTTTATCTGTTGCACAAGAGACTTCCCAAGTAGGTGCCACCCACAAGCTTGGTTGTGAATTCTAGAAATTGTAGCACTACCGTGTTTCCCTGAAAATAAGACCCAATCTTCTTTTCGGCCCCAAAATAAGCACCAGGTCTTATTTTCAGGGGATATCTTGCCTGCGGTCGTAAGGTAAGTAGTGGGCAGGGCTTAAGTAGGGCTTATATTAGGCGCAGGCATGAAAATCGGGCTAGGGCTTGTTTTCACGGTAGGTCGTATTTTCAGGAAACACACTAGAGATCATCAGATGGGAAAGTCTAGTTTATGACATCCTGTGAAGATGGAAGCAAAAGACTCAGTATGTGTCAAGGGCAGGAACATGAAAAATAGACAACCAGATGCAGGTGAACTCTAAGTCAGAATGCAGTAAACTGAGCCAGGCGACCTTCAATAAAGCAGTTTCTCAGAACCTGGAGATTAGAAGGATTTGTTGGCTAGAATGAAACTGCCAGATCTACAGATTAAGAGTAACATATGGCAACAGAAAAACAAAACGTCAAAGTACCGGACAGTTTATTGAAAAAATGACTGTCTCTCCTTTATAAGGGATATCATTCTTTGGTCCACTGAAATTTGCAACTCTGTCGGCAAGTCACTGTGGTATATCTATAGGGATCCTTAATCATCTAAACAATTTACATAATTAGGAAAGAATAAAGAGGTTAGCAGATTTCATCACAAAAATCCTAGAAATAGAGTTGGGAGACAATATTACACTGACACTTCTTTTTAGTCATGCCTGCATACATGCATATCCCCTCCCTCATTATTTACTGCCACGAAATATGACAATAGCTTCTAATATATATGACATTGAAACCCAATCTTGTGGAAAAACTGTTTGCACCTATCTAAAGACATGTGCCAAGGATAATTTTTTTAATGCTTTGTCCCCATAATCCTGCTTTCTGTTCATCTCCTTTAGGAAACCTTGTCTCGCTTAGCTGAATGTGTAAAATCATTATCTTGGAGGGAAGTTAGGTGACTATGGTCATTTGAATAAAGGAAAAAGAAAGTGGAATAGGGATCGGCAATGGGGCAGCCAATTTCAGGCCAGTATAGTTTTATGTGGAGTCAAGGCTGGATGGAGAGGACTTCAGTTCTGTTTTGAGGAAAAGCTCTATATTCAAGAGAAGCACTGAATATTCAGAGATACCTTGCTGGGACTTTCAAACTTTGTTGGGGACATTTCCAAAAGGACAATTTGACAGCCAAATCTGAACCATGCACTTCTGTCTAATTGAGAAAGAAAGCAAACTTTTGATATTCTCAATGAATTGTTATGCAAGAGGAAGGAGCCCTAATTATTTGTACTTATGGTTGTGACAACATAATAAAGCACCCATACATATATGAAACAAAGTAAAGCAAGCTTTAGTTCTCCACATAAGTATGCAAAAGCTGCCATACTTCCTCTTTTCAGTAAGTACACTAGCCAGTCCTTCCTTTGAATAATTTCTTTGGTAATACTATACAGGAAATTGTTTCATTGTGTTTACAACCCACCATTCCAGCTGGGGCTCAAAATAGCAGTCTCATCTCTCTTCAATATTCACAGAAAACCTTTGAGGTAGATTGGACTGACAAATGATTGGACCAAAGTCCCCCAGGGAACTTTATGATAAACAACGACTTTAACCTCTCTCCTAGATCCAAATTCCCTATGCTAACTTATTGTCCAAAAATTGGTTCAGCCTGGCACAGAAGCCAATCAGACATAAGAGACAGACTTTTGCAAAACTTTTATTGAAGCACTTCAGCAAAAGGGTTCCAGTCCAATTTGGGAGTTGAGACCCTGAACAACAGCATAGTACAATCTTATACAGTTGATTTCCAGAAATAGGGAAGTAACATTTCACAAAGCTACTATATTTTTTTGGAGTTCTACCTTGCTTTTAGTCTACCTGTCCGTTTGTCTATGGAGCTGCAACCTGGCCTGAGCTTACATGTCATTCTGCCCCTAGGGAGTTATATCTTGCTTAAGCTTTTACCTGTCCTTTGTCCCTCCTTGCGGTTTCTGCTGCTTGTCTTCTTGTTGCCAAATCTTGTAATTTCCCCATTTATTTCTAAGTACACGTTGTTACATGTTTCTTCATCTCTGACCCATTGCACAGATGCATTCTTCTAAATTGTTATTCCTTCCTATGATGGGGGTGTATTGCTTCTTAATGGCTGATTCATCAAACTGGTAGCCCCATACAGCTCTAATAAGCAGATCCTTAACTTTTGAATTAATTCTTATGTTGTGCTCTGCAGAACATTACCGACTATTTCCCTGATCTTGCTCTGCATATCAGAGTCCCATCTTTTTATTTTAAATTATACCGAATCTTGTCTATGCTGCTACCCACTACCCCACCCTTTTATTTATCAGCGCAGACTTTTCACAACAGAATGTTAAGCGATTTCCCCCCCCCCCCAAAGCCCTTACCTGATAGCCGCATCTGACCGCAGATCCCCGCAGCACCGCTCCCCCGAGGAAAAACACCAAAGCTGCGGGAAACCCCATCGCCCCGACTCCGTTCCAGCAGCTCAAGCCGACTGCGGCGATCATATGACCAGAGCTCACGTGACAAGCTGCTGAGTGGTTCCTATCTGTCTCCCGGGTGGGGGTGTGGCTGAAACTGAAACCAAAAGGAACCGCTTGGGGCGGGACTCCTTTGCCGGTTAGAATTTGCGTGCTATACGGCACTCGCCTGCCGGTTTTAATTGGCTGACGGACGCTAGGGGCGTCCGCTATTGTAACAGACAGCGCCTCTAGCCTATAAGCGTCAAAAAAGGCGGGGTGGGCGGATGGAAGTTATCCATTTTATGTAGGGAGGCGGTGAGATTCAAAAGAGCCGTCAGCTCGAGCTCCGCGGTGCTTGTGAGGAGCCGGAAAGGCCGAAAAACCTCAAGAGGTTCCTTGAGCAGACTTGGTGGCCTTTGGTCCTGCGGAGCCAAGGACTTTCAGACTCTCCTTCTCGGGCCCTGAGCCGGATGGCTCTCCTTGGCTCCATCCCGGGACCTAGGAGGCGGCCTTGGCTGGGGGCCACCTTCCTAAGACACTCCCCACATGCCGTGCGCCCTCCTCTGTCCTGCGGGCACCAGCCAATCGCTGTTTAAGTAATCGGAAGGCCTTGAGGGGGGAGAGGGCTCTTTGTGGCTTTTTCCCAGCCAGCCAGTTGAAGCAGCTCGTGTGCTACTTTGCTTTCCCCCCCTCCTCCCCCATTGCCCTCTAGGGCTCCTGTTTTGCTTACCGGCCTCTTCGCCACCGGATGGAAGGGCCTCTTCAGGCTCCAGCTCTTGACTTCGAGAGGCCTGCTTGTTCCTGTTAAAGAGGTCCCCTGCCACTGTGATTAGTTATTCACTGTGTTTTAGGATTCCTCCCCATCATTGGGATAATTCAGAAAGTCGTGGTTCAACTGAACAGGGGCTTCACCTTCTGGGCAGGCACAGACTTCTCATAAATTTGAGAGAAAATCGTCTAAACCTGGAAATTGATTGCATTGATGAGAGAAAAATGTGTGTGTTGTGAAAGACGTGATCTTAAAACTTGGCTCAGAGGAACTTGGAAGTGAATATCCTTTGCTGTCCTGATGATCTGGGCCAGAACAGCATAATCACGTGACAGACTTATGTCTGGCTAAAGTCATTGGTTTCTTTGCTAAAATTAAGAAATCATTTAAATACCCCAATCTGCCTTCAGCCGTGAGACCAGCGCCACAGGATAACAGTCTGCCAGTACCAAAGCAATCACAGAAATAGAGCCTAAACAAAAACAGGTGAAAATGCTGCAATGTACCAGCCAGGCAGACTGTGACAATGACCCAGGTTTTGAACTGTGTATGTCTGGTGAACCTCAACACAGTCAGAATTAAATGACCTGTTCAGTGACTTAGGTTTGTCAAAAATCAAAAACAGAATTACTATGTTCAAGACTGCAAGGATGGTGTTTCCTATCACCAGACTTTTCAGACATTGAGAGAAAATGCTTGAAACCTGATTAATTTCATTTATGTGGAAGAAAATTGCATTCTGAATTTACAGAAAGATGGCTAGCCGAGAATATTGCCTTAAGAGTGGGAGAATATTGATGTTAGATCTGCTGCATGAGACAGAAAATTATTGGTTTTCTGATGAATGAAAAGTTATAAAGAAATAGCAGTATTGAACTTCTAAAAGATGAATCATTGTGTGGTCAATGTTATGACTGCCCTTTCACTTGCCATCACTTAGGAAATGGGGAAGGTTTGGGGAAAGTTGAAAACTGCTTTTGTAATAGCTTCTTTATTTGGCTTTTCATATCAATAAGATTAAAAGTATCTTGAAATTCAATTATTTACAATAATATTATTTTGCATTGGCAGAATCTTAAAGGAAAAAACCTTCAAAGAAACATTATCCTTTGAGCACTGGAGTTATTGCTGTATTAATAACTTTAAGTAAATGTTTCCTGTTGCACAATTTTTTGAGTTGTGCTTAGAGACTATTTTACTGATAAGCACTTTAAAGATGTCTCAGCAGGTGGCAACATTTGGCTCTTGATAGCTTAGCTGTCAAGTGCAGGGGAAATCAGATTCAGGCAGTTCAAATGAGTATAAAGATTTATTACAAGCTTAAGCTCTCTAGAAGAATCTGACCAACTAACAGTCAAGGAAACTGAGCAGGAGATAAAGGCATTCATGGTGTGCTGGACGTAGATCTGTTGCTGGTGTGCACTTGCAGGGCATGTCAAATTTTTGAGCTTTCAATTTAACGGGTGCTCAAAAGTTGTGACATGCCTTAGGGATTGTAAAGCTATTTGGTTATTTTAATATGATTTAGATGTGCTTGGTAAGTAATTACATAAATATAACTTTTTTACATTTTGTTTTGTTTCAGGGACTCGTGACTTAAGATCAGAGGTGAGTGTTGTGGTTCACCGGCAGTCTGTGGAGCTGGCAGATGAGTCGGACAGCCGAGAGGAATATGGCTCAGCTCTGGAGTCTGGGAAGGGCTCGGATGGGGTCTCTGCATTGGAGGCAGAGATGGGGCCAGGGCCATCGGTGACTGGTGTGCCGGAACCTGTGGGGTCTGATGGGAGCGAGACAGAGGAACAAGGGGAGACTGTTCTCAATGCATGCAAGCGCAGAGCTGCCAGAAGGCAAGAAAAGCTGAGGAAAAAAAGAGCTACTCGGGAGTAAGGCTTGAAGATGATTGGCCCCTCCCATAGGACATAAGAAGGGA
>JANHFT010006955.1:163930-175818 GCA_032467955.1 Pseudoxenodon macrops | reverse complement strand
GGGCCCAGTAGGCCTATTTTTCCCCCTCCCCAGGCTCCAGAAGCTTTCTTGGAGCCTGGGGAGGGTGAAAATGGCCTACCCCACCCCGCAGAGACCAAAAACGCCCTCCCAGAGCCTCCGCGTGAGCCCTGTACATACCTGGCATCCAAATCAGGCCACGTGGAGACTCCTGGGAGGGGAGGGTGGCATGGGTGGAGTCAGGAACTGAGCTAGGACAAGGGCTTGGGTGCTGGCAGATATGGTTCCGCGTGCCACCTGTGGCACGCATGACATAGGTTCGCTATCACAACACTATACCAACTATCTCACAATTCTATCCAGCTTCCTTTTTTTTTAGAGAGAGGAGAATGAAACTTCCTTTCCAGATTATCCTAAGGCTGAGGACTTATCTGTATGACTGTGATATACAATTTATAAAAAAAGGTGGGGAGGAAATAGACCTTTAAGCGGAAAAAATGACCAGAGAGAATCAGAAACCAACAGATCAGTAAAATGGATTGTGCTGTCAAGCCTTTAGCAACTTCTTACAGTCCAAAAGATAAGATTCTCCCAGAGACGTATAAGCCAGTTTAATTGAAAGGAAAAACAGTCACAGAATCTTAGAAACCGTTTACGAATACTTTTGCAACCCATTTATCAGTTAAGTTTATGTGGGCTGGGATTCCTTAATCCTCTTGCAGACTGCAGCAATCGAGAAGATGCTGCTGATTTCCCTGATGTCCTGATCCTTAATATTTTGCAAACTACCATCTTCTTTCCTGGATCTTAAGAAGTCCATTACAGATACACCGGGGGTACAGAATCAATTATTTGAGAGAAAGAGATAGAATATGATGTGGGCTTGCTGGAACTTCAAACAGAACCCCCCCACCCTCCACATTGCAATACTCTGATGCAGCTCCTATTTGACAAATGAATATGTTCAATAACAGAGATGTAGACAAAGTATAATATGTTACTGCTGCAAATGTTTCTTGCCCTGGATAAGCTATTCTGGAACAACTATGGAATTAAATTGGCACATTTTTAACTCTACCCAAAACAGTAGAAAGAGAGTATATGAAAGAAAGGTAATAGGAAAAGCCATATAAAGTGTGTGTGTATGTCTGCATGCGCACACACGCACACACCTGTCTTTGTTGACTCCTGGACTGGACTGGAACCTGCAGTTTTCTTAACAAGGCTTTTCAGAAGTGATTTGCCACTGTCTGCTTCCTGGGGCTAAGAAAGAGTGACTGGCCCCAAGGTCACGCAGCTGGCTTCATGCCTATGGCAAGACTCGAACTTACAGATCCCTGGTAGCTCGGTATCTTAACTACCACTCCAACATGAAATCCCTTTAAAAGGTTTAATACAGTAGCTACAGAGCTCATGGGGTTTTACTTCCAAACCTTCCCAAACAATTGTCCAATGCTTCATCTATTGATTGCAAATTTCTCAGAACTTGGATGAAACAAAGTGCTTCCAGCTAAAAATAACAATCAAGGGAAATCTTTGATTGCTGTGAAGAAGAAAAGCTTCAGCCATTCTGTTTTCTTCAGAAAGGAAAACCTCAGTCTAGACAACAGTTACACCGATTTGCCAGAACAACTGGACGAGCTTTGGTTTTTTAGTAAGTCCGCAGGAAGTTCAAAGCAATGCTAGATGTTATCAACATTTACTTTTCTACCTTGATTGCATGAATACTCTCATGGGTGTCCTTATAGGAAGAAATTCATTCATAATGGAAATCCTGATGTGGACATGCAAATATCCCAAGAGGAATTAATTATACCTAATTCCCAAGAGGAATTAAGGAGGATATTTCTGTTTCCCTATCATCCTGTTGTGCTTTCAGATCTTCTGTGATAGAAACAAGCTCATCATACTCAAAAATTAAAATTAAACTATCAGTAAGGGTAGGTTTTGTTTTCCCTTATCAGTCAACACCCCAGTTTACATCTCCATATATTTAGTTGACCTTTCATGTCAGGTACACACACATTGACTGTACAAATTATCAAGAAATGTAAGAAAACTCTAATGAGATTGCAGTCAAAATTGCTGCTGCAATTCCTTTTTTTGTTCAAACAATTTTTTTGTGTGCCTGCCACAGATTAACCATTTGAACTCTGTGCCTCCCTTCAGATACTTCTGCAACTCCAGAGCAGAATTTTATATATGATCATACAGAGCACTGTACCGGAAAATTTGTTTTATTGCTGCTGTATTCTCCTTTCAGAAAGAAGAAAAGAAAACCATAACAGAACAGCAAAAAAATAACAAATATAATATATTATAACATAATATATTATAATATAATCTCTGCATCATACAGCAAGGCTATTCCTTGCCTGCCTAGAAAATACTGGAACCAGACAGCAAATTTAGGCAACTTAGGTGAGGTGCTTGGGTGCAGCAAATTCCCCCATACTTTTTTTGATTCCTCAAAACTAAGAAGTCTCTGCTCGAAGAATTTTTTTTCTCATAATCTGTTAATTTAGCATCTCCTTTTTCAAGAGTCCTTGGTAAAGAACTGTACTACAGAATATACCATTGTTCTCACATGGAATCTGAATCAGCAGTTACAAAGACTTTGACAAAGTGGCAACATGGAGCAACAATCTTAACAAGGCTTATCGCATCAAGATTTCTTCTCCTTCTCTTTGGGATGTCAAATTCCAATGATTTCTTGACACAAAGGTCTGCAAGACATCTATTCTATTTTTCCCCCCTCTTTCAAGTTTAGATCTTCTGGTAGATCAAGGTCAATCTTTGCAAGAAAGGCATTTTTGGTTTTTTGGATAATTGATGCAGCTGAACTGACAAAGTGATCAAAAGTTCAAGAAAGAAACTGATGTAACTGTAAGTGGTCTAAGGTTAAAATATATACGGTATTTTGATTAAAACTACTTTATTGCTTTCCAAATTGCTTCATTAGGAACAGCCACTTTTAATTATATGCTTTGGACAATTATATTGCTTTGGACAAAAATATTACTAGGTGATTAAGTAACCTGGTGTGTATTTTAAGTAGAAACGTTGATGTAAGGGATTATTTAATCATTTTCAAACTTAACTTAAACAACACTACAATGTACTGAGATACTAAAATTCCAAGGAATTGTCTTTTGTCTTCTGGTAATTGCCTAAATAATTTAGGTGCTAGTCTAGCATTAGGGAAACCTGAATCCAACTGAGGTCATGGAAGTCAACTGGAGGACTTTGATCCAGTCATTTTTTCTTATTCTTAGGAAAAAGAAGATAATGGCAAGTTATTTCCAAAAAATATTGCCAAGGACACTGCCTGGATGTTGGTGGTGGTTTGTTCTACATTTAGCTTCCGAACATATCGTCATCAGGCTAGGTGACATCCTCAGCGGGATTCCAGTTGAAGCATCTTATTTCAGTACTTGCCCACTTTTATTGATTTGGTGTGGTCATGTGGTCGACAGGTCATGTGAGTGGCATGCCGTGTGACCGGCTGGTCATTATGTGTAAAGGCCATTGTTTATGGTGGATGGTTATAGGTTATAGTGGAGGTTATAGAGACAGCATTGAGCCCCTCTTCACTTGCTGGCTTTCACACATCACAACCAACCCGTCACAAAATAGGTCACATGGCATGAAAAGCTGGTCACACGACTCACTGACCACATAACCTCATGAGATCAATACAAGCAGTGAAGAACTGAAAAAAGAGATTTTGACCGATGTCCCGCTGAGTATGCCACCTAACCTGGTGGCAAAATATTCAGAAGTTATACGGCAAGCTCAGAGAACAAACTACCACCCAATATCTGTTGTCCGAGCCACAAATATTTTCTATCATTTGTAAACTGCCTGGATTTGTCCCTATAATCGCAAGAGGTGAAGTTTGACTCAAAACGGGGGGAGGGGAAGACCCAAAGAAACATAAAAGTAAGAAATTGAAACATCTAAATAAACTACAAATTACTATAAGTTACCCTGAAATGTTTGTGGCATATGCACACATTGGAGAAAAAACTAGCACCAGGTTGCAAGGCTAAAGTTAATCTAAAAAAATTTAAACCATAGTTCAGCTCTGTTGAATGCACTGCCCTCCCAAATTCTTTGGGAAAGTAATTCCAATGCTCGTGTAATAAGAAAGTTAATGCACAGGAAAAAATAGAGGATTAAAGGCAAACAATATGAAGTACATGGTATGTGCTGTTAGTAATTATGTTCTTTATTAAGGAATTAGTTTTTTTTTACATGCTTATGCTTTGACCCAAAATTATAGTGTTTACAGAAAAACTATCACAATATTGTACCTGCATGGATTTACTAATTCTTCTAAAACATGTCAAGCAACATCTTTGGTTATATTAGATAGCTGCAGGCTGCTATTAGCAGCAAGAAACTAGCAATTGTAAGCAATCGGCTGACGAAAATGTAGCCAAGGCTCTTATGTAACAGCCACAATATAGTGACCCATGTTCTAAAGAACCCACTTCACATTAATAAATATTTCATATCCCCAGAACATTCTATTCAAAGAAGAATAAGCATGATGCCAAAACCAGGAAAATGGATTTTCCCACGTATGAGGCACAGCATGGGAGAAGAACAAAGCTAAAATTTCGTCTACTCTGTAACTTCTATCAAAGCAACAGATTCAACTGATCAATTATGATTTGGATCTGTGTGTAACGGCACAAAGAAATGTTTTCTCTATTCCCCTCACCAAAACCCCAATCTTTGTTTTGTCTGGAAAGCATTGGTGCCTTGCCCTAGGAATGATAAAAGGCATGCTCTCCAGTCCATTAAACTTGATCTGCTATAGATCAGTGATGGCTAAACTTTTTGCCACCGTGTGCCGAAAGCAAGGGGAGCGCGGGGGGTTGCGCACATGCATGCTCACACCCATAATGCAATGTGCTCCCCACCCCGCACATGGACACACATCTCTCCTGAAGCCTGGGGAAAGTGGAAAATGGCACAACTGGCCAACCGAATTGGCACAACTGGCCAACCGAAAGTTCGTTCTGGTTGGCCTGTTGTGCAGTTTTTCTCCCACCCCTAAAGCCTTGGGAGGGGGAAAACGGCCTCCCCCCTGCCCCCCGGAAGGCCGAAGATTAGTTGGCCAGCGCACGCATGCGTGCTGGAGCCAACAGAGGACAATGCCTCGTGTGAACTCAGATATAGCTAAGCGTGCCACCTGTGGCAAGTGTGCCATAGGTTCACCATCACGGTTATAGATTGGAGAAAATATCCAAAATGTGTCATTTTGCCTCCCTTGATTTCTCCCCAAAGAGAAATTCTGCATTTCCTCTCAACAGGAACAGTTCTTTGGCACTTATTTTTTTGGCATGACCTCACATTCCTCAATATATGCATTACAATCAAATCCTCTGAATACATCCCGCTGCCTAAACAACACATGATATTTGGATTGCTGAACTGTGTGTATATTATACCAATCCATGCTTTTAATTATGAATCGCTAAGGAATTTCAGATGATTTGAATAAATGCATTGTGTTGTGAGCACAAGATGCCCAGTCTTCAAATAGCAAAAAGGAATAATTTTTAAATCATTATTTGTTTACATATAAGGAACATTCAGAAATCTACTAGCGACCATTTTTAAGACTGAGAAGCCCTGGAGGCGCAGTGGTTGTAATGCAGTATTATAGGTAAACTGCTTAGTCTAGAGTTCAATCCTGATGGGACTTAAGGTTGACTCAGCCTTCCATCCTTCCAAGATCAGTAAAATGAGGATTGTTGAGGGCAATATGCAAATAATGCTTCTACATTGTAAATCGTCCAGAGAGTGCTTTAAAGCAGCAGTAACCAACTGGTGGTCTGCAAGAAAATTTTGGTGGCACTCAGAAAAAATATTTGCCTTTCTTATATTGCACTAAATCCTCAAACTACAGGCCCTGGGACAGATACGTGCAATGAACGTTTGTGTTGCTATAGAGAGCCTTCCCCTTCGGGGTCTTTTTGTGCGGGTCAGAGGGGGGAGAAATTCTGACTTGGGGTCTGCTTTATCCTCCTGGTGTGGGGCTTTAGGCAAAGGCTGGAGGTGTTGTGGTTCGCCGGCAGCCTGGGCAGCTGGCAGATGAGTCGGACAGCGGAGAGGAATATTGGTCAGCTCTGGAGTCTAGGGAAGACTCGGACGAGGTCTATGCATCAGAGGCAGAGATGGGGCCAGGGCCATCTGTGACTGGTGTGCCGGAGCCTGGGGGTCTGATAGGAGCGAGACAGAGGAACAGGGGGAGAGTGTTCCCAATGCACGCATGCGCAGAGCTGCCAGAAGGCAAGAACAGCTGAGGAGGAAAAGAGCTACTCAGGAGTAAGGCTTGAAGATGATTGGCCCCTCCCATAGGACATAAGAAGGAAGCACACGGAGGTGCTTGTTGCAGGAAGCAACTTAGTTCAATGTCAGTTGGTGTATCTCAGCAGCTCTGTTCGGCCTCCGTGTTTTGTTTGACCTTGAGCAGCTCCTTGCCAATTAGGACTTTGGCAATGTGTCAAGAAAGATAAAGGTTGATTAATAACCTTTTTGAGGACTTAGTATGGCTCTGAATGGACTTAATTTATGGCCGTTGGAAATAAACAGAGGTTTGTTACACATCGTTTGTTTGGTTTACTTTAATCAAGGGGCCTAGGTCAGAACAATGATATTCAGCAGGTTCTGACCAGTTCTGGAGAACAGGTAGCGGAAATTTTGAGTAGTCTGGAGAACTGGTAAATAACTACCTCTGACTGGCCACATCCTCATCTATTTTCTGCCTCATGAGTCCCAGCTGATCAGGAGGAAATGCAGATTTTACAGTATCCTTCCCCCAGGAGTGGGGAGGGAATGGAGATTTTACAGTATCTTTTCCCTGCCACGCCCACCAAGCCACACCACACCCACCAAGCCATGGTCACAGAACCAGTAGTAAAAAAAATTGAATCCCACAACTGCTTAAGATGTGTTTGACCCCTCCCTCGGGCTCAGATTAGTCATCTCCTACATCAGCAGAGTCATCCTGATTACTCTGGATAGGAGATCTCTAGGGAATGCCAGGACTAGGAATTTAAAGAAACCTAAAAAAAATCATAATGACAAAGTATTTTTTTCAAGAAAATTATATGAAAAGTCCATCAATCCAAAATCCTAAATTCTACTTTACTTGACCACAGATTAACTTTTTAGTTTAGAAGTATTTTTAAACTATAAGGCTTCTATTAGTAGTTTCATATTGTGTATTTGCTATCATAAGATGAATTTGTGAAATATTGTATGTTCTAGAATGTATTCATTTCTGAAGTACATTTGGTCATGAAGTAGTGAGGAATAATGGAAAATATTGGGGGGGAAAGGAAAAAGAGGACAGCCAGCAGCAAGACTCAATTACAGGAGCACCATTGGAAGTTGGGGTACAGGGTCTTGGAGAAAATCTGTATGGCTACTGAAAATGGACATTGACTTGATGGCATATAATAAATCAACTGTAAAGTCTGCAAGGAGTATTCTTTGTAAGGATGAAAAATGTAGATGTTTAATTAGCCTTGGATTTTTTCACTTTCTTTTTCCATTGTTTTAGTTAGTTCTATATCATTTAACAAACTACAACTCTTCCATGGCTAGACTTTGTGAAATGCAAAAATATTAGCATTGCCTACTTTTTTTCTGATTGACTATAGTAAGGGTTTTATTTAAGAAAAACAGAGGGCTTAAGTAACTTCCAGTGGTAAACTCAATCTGCTGGGAAATATTAAAAATCAGGTTTCATGAACTGAACAACATGGGAGATAATGTTATGATTTCTACCCTCAGAGAACCCTTTTCACAGGTCCCTGTATAGAATATTCCCTCTTTCCGAGTGTAAGTGGTTTTTACCTTAGCACTTCGTGCTGTAAATGAAACAGTTATTTCTGACATGTTCCATATTGATGGATATATTTCATTACTCTTATATTATAGTAACTAATTTGTATAATTAATCCAGAGTAATTTAGCTCAGTAACCTACATAATTTAAAGAATAGCAGGGCATGCTTTTCATATATCTAAACAACTTAATATCTAATTACATTTGGTCATGATTCTAAATGCAAACTACAAGTGACACTGAATACACTTTACTACTGGTATTTACAACCAGCTAGTTTTTGTTGTTCTTCATTTTTCATTATATAAAGTTCATGGAAATAAGGTGCAGTTCTATAGCTTATTGGATGAAAATCAAAATAGAATCATAGTTGAGAAGCAAACAAAAAAGTGTGTATTTCTAAATTTTAATGTTATGAAAATGAAAACCTACAGGTTTCTTACTAAATTTACCCAAATGCACAAATCTAAAATTTAGTACAATTCCTTGGCCACCAATCCCCTCCATCTGACAGAAAAAATGTATGATTACTTTTTTTCTAGTCTCAGTTAATCTTAGATGACTCAAAGGAAATGATCTGGGAGAAACTCTTCCTTATTAATAGTACTTGCTTATTAAAAGTACCTTATTAACACCTTAATAAATTGATAGAATACAAACAATAATTCATAACTTAAAAACATTAAAAACATGCTCCTAAGTGACCTGGGCATTTATCTGTCTAGAAAAAAAAACCCAATAATGCAATAATGCACAGTTCCATCTAGAATTGTAGCTTACAGCAGGGATCTCCAATCTTGGCTACTTTAAGACTTGTGGACTCAATTCCCAGAATTCCCCAGCTAGTTTAGGAGTTGAAGTCCACAAGTCTTAAAAGTGGCCAACGTTGGAGACACCTGTCTTACAGTACTCATATACATGATCAAGGAGGTCTGCTAAGGTCATTAGGCTTAGATGGACATAAGATTATGGTGATTTGCATCTGCACTAATTCCAAGACATCATTTTTCATATTTTCAATATATGATTTATTTTAAAAATAATTGTATAGCATTTAAGAGGTATCCATTTGGAAGTTGAGTTTTTTTATAGAAAAGTCTGATGATACTCATGCCCGTGCCTTATCTTCTGGAGATAATAGATGTGTACTTTCCAGCCAAGTTTGCTTACTCATTTGTGCTGTTAGCACTGACTCTCTTGATTCTGAGTTATGATATAATACAGCCTTCTTTACATCCAAGTTGGCTTTCAGTTTTGAGATCCGTTTTAATAGTGAGGCAGTTGTTAATGATATTAGTTGCAATTGATGAACAATTTCAGAATATTGACAAATGGATTGATAATTTTGGAAATGGATTTGATCTTGTTTCAACGTGTACAGATTGCAACTCATGTTTAGACAGATATTCCATAATAGGTAAGTATTACAGTGATTTTACAAGGTAGGAATGTGCTGAAGAATTATTTGGTTGCCATAATAGCATCTTATTTGTATGTGAGCTGAAAGTCTTAAAAGACAGTTCAGAACTCTATAGCTATTGTACCAAGTTATTGGTTCTATTTTTCTTTCATGTGCCATGTAAAACTATTCATGTTATTTATTTAACAGTGATATATATAGAGATATATATGCATACACTCCATTTATTTTCAACTCAGTGTAGTTGGGACTCCTGAGATACATCCCTCATTAGAAATTATTGCGTAAAAAGGTTAATTTTTTAAATTTAAAATACTGACATGCTAGAGGCCAGATTGTCTTTTAGTCTTGTTGGGACTTGATCTTTAGTTGTAATTCTGACTGCAATGATAACATCCCTTAATTCCAATGCTGCTTGTATTGATTTTGTAGTTCCAGTTGATTTTCTCTAGTTTACATCAACTGTTGTTTCAATGCCATTAACATTTCTTGTCATTAGGATACTATTCTTGTAAAAGTATTTAAGATTAGTAATACACTGTGACAATTGCCTCATAAGATGTTTTATCGGTATTCCAATCAGGAACTGCAGGAACTTATATATGTAAATAAGTGCAATGCTTATATGTGAACCATATTGGTTCACATATGGGATGTGATTCAAGAGGAAAAATGAGTAGGAAAGCATGTGAATGCTTATGTCACATCTTATGGGAACATTTTAAAGAAGTATTGTTTTTCCCTGGGTTCCTACACAAGCACATTAATCATTTCCCCTTCCTTTAAGATCATTGTGCATTCCTACAAATGAACATACCACAAAATCATGATAGGCCTTGATTTGCATATATACATGTGTACACATATTCACACTATAGTAAATATCCACTGGCCACCACATGCCATGTAAAATAAAACTGTTGACATAGGATAAATTGAATTGTATTAGATTTTGATTTTTTGTAAACTAGTGTTGATCAATCCTAATGTAAAAAATTGGGTTGACACAACGATTAGAACCATATGAGTACTTTCTGATTATATGTTCACTAGTGAATTTCATTCATCTATCCTTGCCTATATACTTAGTCATTCTCTGACGCTTCAAACAATAATCTTGATACCGATTCTAATGGCTTCAGGGAGGGAATAAAAATATACAGTGAAATCTCGATTTGCTGGACCAAGGTGAGGCCCATGCAGCAGACTTTACATGCAGCAGATCAAATTTCCTTAGTGATTTATGTAATTTGCTTAATGTCATCATCGTGCAAGTGGCATATTTGTAATATAACTTAATTAGATTATCTGTTGGATCAGTCAGTATATATTTCCATTTGTTAAAAAATATTTCGTCCATTATTTTTATGTACTTTAAAGAACATTGCAATAAAAAGTCATGCAAATGATATAAAATGACACAAATTACATAATTTCTTATTTAATGGGCATTCATAAATGAGGGCACCCCTCAGCTAAATCGAGATTGCACTGTAATTAGATGTCTGCCAGGGTTTGGCAGGATAAAATAGTTGATACCCAATCTTGTTGTGGGTAAATGCTAATATATATATAGACAAATGAGGGAATTGTTATATATAGATATTTAACAAAAGAGTATCTAATCCAAGGACTCTCATTGACCAACCTCTGTTTAACAACTTGTTCATACTTTTCATCTTAGAAAGCAGCAAAAGAACAATGATTATCAGTCATGCATTCCAATACATATCCTTTCATACAGCATTAGGTCATCATAAGAGGAAGGGGTGAGAGGAGGTATGAGAATCAAGTATGGGGAAATTAACAATAAAGCACATTTCAATCAAAAATTCATTTTTAATATTTTTGTTTTTTTAAAGGATTTTAGAGTTTTTTTCATTTGTCTTTTTACTTTGTTTCATGCAATATTTCACAGTCCCAATCCCACAGGTTTTTTTCAACTTTTTTTTTTCCAAACAAGTAGGAAAAAAGAAATAAAGAAGCTGAGGAATTATTATTTTGATGTCATTTCTTTGTCAAGCAGGACCAAAATATCAGAAGAAAATGCTTAATTTTTATCAATTATTTTTGTCCTTTTTTGTTTTTTTGTTGTATTATTTCTTTTTTTATTATCTCTGCAGGCAGTAATATTAGGGTTTGGTATAACCAGCAAGCACTCCTCTCTGTGTGTGTGTGATATATATGTGTGTTGGGGATGTGTATTTGTGTGCATATCACCCTCTTAAAATGTCAGGTCACAAACTTTTTTTTAAAACATGAAGTTAATCAGGTAAATTGAGATGATAAAACTCATCAATAGAAGCCCAGGGTTGTCTTTTTGTTTACTTTTGCATGTTTTTAAAAGGTTTTTGTGTGTGTGTCTTAAACATTTCCAGAATGTCTTTGCTGACAGACTTTTCCTCCCTCTCCCAACTGCCTCAGGGGAAAGCGGCTTCTGGTCTTGCTTCGCAGAGGCAGAGTTAGGTGAAGGCCGGGGCTCTCGGTCGGCCCCAATTTCCCCCACACCTGAGTGCGTTTTCTTTTGTAAATTCTGAGTGACGCCCCTCCCTCCCACCCTCAAATCACTCACCACACACAACTTGATCTGTAAAAGATAAGCATGCTGATCTCCCAGACCCCTCGCTTCCCTAGCCTCCCC
>JANHFT010006955.1:142720-163864 GCA_032467955.1 Pseudoxenodon macrops | reverse complement strand
CAGGGTTCTCCTCCAGGATACCTTCCACAATCGGCTTGGCAGTTCGTTTTGCTTTTCCGTCTTCCTCTCGCCTTCCCCCCCCAACCTGGGGAAATCTCCCTTCGGGGTATGTGTGTGGAGTGCGTGTGTGGCGCGTGCGCGCACGTGTAAGGTGAAGCCACTTGTAGGTTAGCAGCAGTCGTCCTCGTCAGTTTCGCTGTAAGGTTCGTGCAGTCCTTTGCGTGACCCTGTCCCGCGCGACTTGGCTGGTCCGTGTGAGTGATAGTATCCATTGGGGAGCCGTCGCCCGTGTCTGTAGGGGGAGAGAGAGGACGAGCCACCGCCGCCGCCGCCCACCCGGGAAGTTCTGGGCGAACGTCCTGAGCTGCTCCCCTGCGGCGCCGGCGGCTGCTGCTGCTGCGGCTGCTGCTGCATGGCCTCGTAGGGAAAGGCTTCCTCGCCGGCGGGGCTGCCGTAGTCCCGACTCCGGTGGTAACCGCTGCCGTGGCGAGGCCCCGGCGGGGGCTCAGAGACTTGTGGCGCCGACCACCGGCTACTGGCATGGCGGTAGCCGCGAGGCGAATCATTTCGCGGCGGGACAGTGTGTCGCTCCATAGTCGGAGACCTGCTGCGCCGCTCGGAGACGTGGTGCTCGGCAGGCAGCGAGGGGTAGCGCCGCGGGGCTGGGCTGGCTATTCGGCTGGGGTGCACCGACGGCGGTTGCTGCTGGCCCCCTGTGTTGATGGCCTTACGGACCACGGGGGAGTAGGAGATATGTGGCCGGGGTGTAGAAGGGGTCTGTGGGAGCTGGCGGCGTCCTCGCCTCGGGGTGCTGGTGCCAGACGTTGAGAGGACTGGACTCCCACTTACGGAACTACTGCCCTACACGAAAATTGAAACAAAGGAAATCAAAAAGAAAAAATATACAAGGAAAATCAACCAAGAAGAGACAGGAGGAAAAGGGGGCCGGGTTGGAAATGGGGTCGGGGTGAGGGTTGGGTGACACAGAGACAAGGGGGGTGGGAAGGGAGGCAAGGAATAAAAATAAATGAATGGGAAAGTAATTAAAGCAACAGCCACATCAGGGTGGATTAGAGGGTAGGAAGGCAAGGAAAACACAAAGGACAATAATAATTATTTATAATTAAAAAAAATTCAAAGGAAACCAAAAGCAAAAAAGAGAAATGGAATTTTTGTAAGTTCCAAGGATTTAAAAGTAGTAAAAAGCTTTTAAATGTATCTGTGTTCTTCCAAAAGAATGAAAGAAAGAAGGCATGGGGGAAGCAATTTATTAAATACAAAAGAAACAAAATATTTGTAGGAGAGAGGCGAGGTAGGATGTCTTTGCAAAGCATGTCATCAAAAACAGAATAGCAGGAAAAAAACTTAAAAAAGAAAAGATTTGAAGTTGAAAAAGGAAGTGATAAATTGGGAAAAATAGGGACAGGATTTAGGATTTAGGAAATGACAGGAAGTGGGAGAGAGGATTTAACAGGAAAGATGAGGGAGATCTGGAATCATTAGTAACAGCCAAACTCTTGAAAGAGACACTAGAGTGTTGATGTCCTGTACAATCTTCTGCTCATGTTGCTTACATGCTAATGATAAGATCATGCATTATTTTCACTGCATACACACTGCTTCAATACAACATAAAGCCCCACCACAGATTTCCTAAAAGGCAATGGTCCATGAAGGAAAAACAGTTCTGTTATATAGCTTGTCTTTGCTAAATAAATGGAATAGTACTGTAATAGCAAAAATATTGCTGTTCAGGGAGCAAAGTTCTGGATAATCTGGACCATGGCTAGCTGTCAAAACACTTGTGATGCATTAGGAACCACCATCAAGAGCCATCACTTTGACTTTCACTTTTCTGACTCTCATCAAGAGTGTGTGTGAAGTAAATTAAATGCCTATTCATGGTAAAGCCTTAGGGTAAGCCATGTTTTCAGAAGATCTTGAGCAATGTGTGCCTCTTTGACATAATAGAGTCCAGAGGTCAGAGCCAACTAACAATCCATCTTCAGCAGCAATTCCCAGTGAACTACTGTATAGTTTCCTCCAAATAAATTTCTATCCAACTCTTCACAGTATCCTTGAAAATAAGGCATGTTGCAAGAAACATCAATTCCCAGAAATGTTCAAGACTGAGACTATTAGACTTGTGGATCTCAACATCATTAATACATATGTAGCAATTATTTGACTGGAGTTTTCAAAGTAAGGGCTTGTGTATGCTTTCATGATTTGTGTGCTACACTTGCAGCCGCTCTAATTCCCCATCCTTTATGCTTCAATAACTGTTGATATCACAGAGCTCATTCAAGATGTTTACTTAAGATTTTCTCCTGCTATATGAGTGTTGTTAATATAAATGAACCCAAAAAATAAATATGCACTCTAAGAAAGATACATGTTACAATTATAAACAGAATACCGGTCATCTACAACTAGCTGACACTTTTGACATCTTTCATGTGAAACAATCTTTCATCAACAAATTCCAAGACTTTGAACTAAATAAGTAGGCCTGACAACAGGTTCTGACATGGTTTTAGAAGCACAGACTAACAGGATGCTTGTTCCCAATAATTCGTTGGCATGGCAAATGCCCTGCTACAATGTGGAAAATCTTCTCAGTTATTCTTTTCATTGTGTCCATAGAGTTGATGGTATGAGCAGATCAATTTTTGTAAGAATCTTTAATGTCCTGTGACAAGACATTGGAAGACACTGAAAAGCCAAGGTGTGTTAAATCATCTTGTACAGCTTGGGCCATCATGCCAAATAAACATTATCCTCAATATTATTTAGTATTTTATACTAAATAAATAAATATTTATGCTAGGTGCCTCCTGAAGAGGATATGCGATCCTTGGAATACACAATAACTTGATCCAGGGAACCTTTGTCTGATGTCAAAACAGAGCAAATATTCTTTAGTGATGATACAAGTACAAAAGGCCTCTTGTGCTTGGCTAGATTATACCAAAAATATGGGCTTTAGACTAGGATGAATTATGTTGTCTGTAGAAAAGTATGTTTCCTCAGACATTGGGCCCAAAGTAAAAACTCTGATATCATATGCATCTTCATATACATGAAGAAGTCAGGTTCACATACAGGCAACACTATTTTTAAGATAAAAATTGCTGCTGATCCTGATCTTCCATAGAATTCTGGCAGTGATGGCATGAGTTGCCAAATGCTACTTACTCATCAAACATATAAATTATAAAAATATCTGTCAAGATGATAGGAACTTAGTAGCTAGAAATTCTATTTCTACTAGTATTCTATTTCTATTTCTAGTATATATATGCACATAACAAAGCTCAGATAAGTTATTTTTCTCCTACAGCCAACACCTGGTGAGCTTGGTTGGGCTGAAGAAAATGACTTGTCCTTAATTACCCAGTGAGCTTCATGGCTGAATGTGGTGTAGAATTTGGAGGATGTTCAATGGTACAAAAAGGCCAATTACTATAGTTACTTTACATGACATTATTTTTAATCTATCAGTTATGTGTATATAATGTATGTGAGCTCTGATGATTGCTCATGTACTGTCAGGCTTGTGTTGACTCTTGGCAATCACATAAAATAGAATTTTTCTAGGTGGATCTGTCCCCAGCATTGTCCTTTAGGTTTTCCAATTGTGAATTGGTTGCCACTGCAGTTCAGTCCATCCACCTTGCTCGTTGGTCTTTCCCCAGCATTATAGACCTTTCCAGAGAGCTAGATCTTCATGTCATCTGTGCTTACTATGATAATTTGAACCTGCTCATTGGTACCTCAAGTGAGAATTTTAGGAAGGACCACATAAAACTAATCAGCTTTCTCTTCCTTTGCATCAGTGGTTGGAGCATCCACTTGAATAACTGCCATATTAAAAGGTTGACCACAAAGACTAATTGATATTATTTGATCAATACTTGCTATGACTAAGGATTGTTCTTGCAATACTCTTCCTAACAATGAAAGCAATGCCATTTCTTCTTTGTCTTAAATATCCTGAAATTATAAACGGAGATTTTTAAAATGAAAATTTCCAAATTTATTCCATCCCATCTCAATATTCTGATGGCTTTGATGTCAAATGTTGATTCATTTCACCTTTTATTTTGTTGAACATTTCCTGTTCTCATTGTAATTCTTCCTTTGCAGCTTCAGATATTGTTTTCTTGCCTGGCAACATCAACAACTAAACATTCTGAAGGCTTTAATTTAGCCATGTCACAAACACTGTTAGCACTGTGAAAGATCTTCAGTTCTTCCTCACTCTTGCTCAGTGCCATCTGACCTAAGGGGCTAATAACGTGGCATATATTGTCAATCATTTTATTCTTTCTGTCCATGTGATTTTCTTGGTAAAATACAGGAATGATTTATCATTGTCCTAAGCAGTATGAAATGATGCATTTGCTGTTAGTGATTTAGTGCAATTTAATTTTAGATATTTTAGCAATTTTCCTCCTCCATCTTATTGTATATTGCTGCTGCCCAACATAAATGCCCACTAGCTTTAATTGGCAGCTGGGATGATCTTCACACCTTGGGTGATCCTATTAGAATTACAGTATATCCTCTTGGCATAAACTCCTGGCTTTCTTTAGTTATCCCTCCCAGGAATTCCTCTATTCCAGAATGAAGCAGCACAGCAGGGCTTTGTCAATAAAGTTCATCTAATTAAAAATTAACACATAACAGCTCAGATCATGAATTCCACCATATAGAAAAAAGTAAACATTCATTGACTCAAATGGTGACAAAAAGAAACTTGAGACAAATAACTTAAATTCAGGCCTTTGAGGCTTGGCAAAAGGCAGCTTGACTCTAGCATATTGCCACAGCTTCTGTGTAGTACAAGCGTGTGCGGTGGTCTGATTAAGGTAACTTAGAATTGGAGAGGTCAGTATCACAAGAAATGTCTGTGGTTCAGCCCTGCATCCCAGATACTGTGCATGTGTCAAAAATTGAATAAGTCCACTAACTTGATAGCATGAGCCTAAGCATGGAGAAGCAGAATTTCCTGAAACACCACAAATCATGGAGAATTAGGATGTATGGAATGTAGCAAGAAAAAAGCTTCCTAAAATTTACCACTAAAATGAGATGCTAAAGGTTACAGATAGCCACTATAGCATATTTAAAAATTGTTTAAGGGACAAAGTTGCCAGTTTTCTAACACCATTGACAGGGTGTTTAGGACCTCAGTTTCTAGCATAGGTAACAATTCTGTTTGGCCAGCTGCTCTTGAATTGTGCATGGTTCTTTCACCATATCCCATTACCACTAAGTCCTGATAAGGTATTAAGTGAACTGCCTTATCCTGCATCATGGGATCAGTTTCATCTTTTGAAAACAAAAGTTGTAGATAAGATACTTTAAATGTTTCATCCAACAATAAAACCTCTCAATCTCTTCTATGATTCATTTTAGTTGAAGAGAAATGAATGAATCCAAGTTTGTGTAAACATTCAACTCTATCTATTCAGTATCTATAGATGAATGTCATTAGGAGTTTTGGAGTAAGGTATCTTCAGTATACTAATGTAATCAACTTCTATAGCTCAATCAAGAAAGATTGGGTAAATGTTTAAGCAGCACTGGATAATATATAGTGGCTATTAGATAAGGGTCCACAAGCTGAATGACAAGATGAAGTCACTGTAAATATAATATTCCCCTATATAGGAATTAGAAATGTTGTAGCAATAGCGATAGCACTTAAGACTCATATACTGTTTTACAGTGCTTTATAGTCCTCTCTAAGCGGTTTATAGAGTCAGCATATTGCCCCCAACAATATGGGTCCACATTTTACCCACCTCAGAAGGATGGAAGGCTGAGTCAACCTTGAGCCTGGTGGGATTTGAACTGCCAAATTGCAGTCAGCTGGCAGACAGCAGAAGTAGCCTGCAGTACTGTACTCTAACCACTGCGCCACCGAGGTTCATTGTAAGTTCTAAACAAGGGTATACTTCTTTCTCAAGAAGAATACATATAAGATGCAAGCGCTCCTAGAGTCATAAATGATGTATGTAACAAGGAATGCCTTTTCTACTTTCAGCATTCATCAGATACAACCATTCCTTTACTTTCAATGAGCCTTTGGAAAGGGAGGTTTTTTTTGGAACATGATTTTTTTCCAATTTTAATATGATCTCATGCTTACATAGTACTAACAAATCCAAATTAAGGAAACCAAAAAAGGATCAATGCAGGGGAAACTACTTATTTATATTCATCTCTCTCACGCACAATTCCCACCCAGTGTCTACTTCTGTCAAATTAACGTATGGAGGAGCAAAGGATCTTTTATGATTCAGCTCTATAAATTCTAGAAAGAAAAATGGCTGATACAATATTATTACTCAGCCATATATTGTCTTTCCCTAAGAAGTCTATTTATTTATTTATTTGTCAAGCATGTATAAGATAACAGATATACGTATAAGATGTAAGTATAAACATGATTATGAATAAAGAAAATGGATACGAATAAATGGGGACAGTAGGACAGGGACGGTAGGCACGTTGGTGCGCTGAATCCCACCACTGCACAAAGCTAATCACAATCTGGCTGATTTAATCAGCCAGGGGGAGTATGGGTTGAGCAGACAAGTTGTAGTTCTTTTTTTCACACTCTTTTCCACATGTTTGAGATCTACAAGTTGAAAACAGTGCATATGAACCTGATAATATATTAGCATGAGTTCCTCCAGTGACGGGATTCAGCCAGTTCATAGCACTTTGGGAGAACCGGTTGTTAACTTTCTGAACAGTTTGGTAAACTGGTTGTTGGAAGAAATCATTATGGTAGAGAACTAGTTGTTAAATTATTTGAATCCCACCACTAAGTACCTCCCTATGAACTGTTGCAGAATTGAAGTGAACTAAGTTGACTTTGAAAATCAATCATGTCTTTTGTTGTTCCAAAAATAAAACCAATTCTGAGCAAAATTAAATTTAGACCCACAGTTTGAATAATTCTCAAGCCATCTGAAAAATGTAACAAATGCCTAAGTGTTTACCCTTGGAGATAAAGGCCATTTGGATAGATATTTGGCAGTTGAGATATCACAAGCTCTATCTTACAACACTCCAAATGTCATTTTATGAATTTATTTTAAAACAGCAAGCCTATGATATCCTGCTGTAAAAAAAATAATAACATGGGCAAAGTACACAAATAACTAAAACTATTACCGGTAGTGTACCAAGGCAAATTAACTAGCAGCATAAATTAATTGAGTATTTTTAGATTAAGAAAAGCAAAAACAGAAAACAAAAATTAATACTATATCTGAAGAATATACATCTGTAGGCTGAAGAAGCACAAAAATGATCCAAGTTTAAAACTATCCAGAACTGTAAACTATGATGATCGCTAAATGGAAATCTGGGGCAGCTTAAGAAGAAAGACAAAACAATTGTCTTGCTCTCATTTTGTGTGCAGAAGTTCAGTAAACTGATATATTGTTTTATTTTAAAAGGAACTGGAATTGGGATCTGCAAGTGAACCTAAGGAGTGCAGTCAGTCAGGCAGTGTATCTCAGAGAGATCTTATATGCCAATAACTCATTATCTATTTCTATCTCTGCTTCCAGCATAGAGAAAATAGCATAAATTTATCTTACGGTAAAGCTGGCCTATTTTCCATATAGTGAAAATATACTCTGATAGTGAATACCAGATGCTGTACAGGAGAACTGGCAGGGATAGCTATAATTGGAAAAAGTAGCTGTGGTTTTTCAGAAACAACTGATCGACTGAAAACTAGATACTTAATCCTGCAAGACAATTTTCATACTGAACCAAGGTTGTAAAACAATGCAGACTAATCATCATTAGCATGTTTGCACAAGTAGATGGATAACTGGAGTTTGACACACTTGAAGCAAAGAGACATTTCTGAATACTAAAGGCACTTGTTTTAGTCCTTAGAAGCACAGTATGGAATGGAAAGCCATACCAACCTGCCTATGAGGCACATGTTCTCGGCCTTCACTGGGTGAACGGGACCATCGTCGATCTCTGGATCGGGGCCGGCTATATTCATGCCTCTCTTGTGAATATCGCTCCTTGTCAGAAGATGTGTGATGGTGATGGTGGTGGTGGTGGTGGTGGTGGTGCTTCCGATCCTTAGGCCTGCCTCGCTCTTGATCCCTTTCTTTGGGAGGTAGGTCAGCTGACTGTGTGGTCAGACTGAGGTCTGTACCCAGACCTGACAGTGAGAAAAACAAAACAATTTAAAATCCAATGCATTCGTTCTAAATGAATGATAGGGAGGTTATTAAGATGACCTGTTAATGTTCTGCATTACAGACAGGCAAAAAAGGGAGGAAAGTATGACAAAGTACTAAAAACATTGAAGGTATATTTTACTTTGGCTTGTATAGTCAAACAGGTGATCATTATATACTTCCGTATCCAAGACTTAAGACTCCAAAGTATACATTACATTCTACAGAGTAAATTGCTTTTCTGGGCTATCTTCTCCAATTGAGCATTTAGATCAAACAGAACTGTGAAAGGGGAATAATTTAATAAATTAGTGTAATGTCTGAATTTGGACCTCCATGCAGCCAAATTAGGATAGTTTTTCAGTGAACTCCCAACTCAAATGCTTAGATGATGAAATATTTGAAAGATGCTTGTAAGCTGTATAAATATTCACTGGCTAACTTCATACAGTAGTCCAATACTAAATTGGGATTAACAAAACCTATCTCTGTTCACATAATATTTATTTATCTTATTGGAGTACCTGACTCCCAGGAACTCTGGGTAGTTTACACCTCTAACAATAGGAAACAGAAAAATGAAAAAAAAAGTATATCCTATGCTGTATACAAACAAATGAGACCATATTGTAGTTCAGCATGATGGCCTGATTCACACATTGTCAAATAATGGTTGGGTTCTAACAAAATGCTGAACTTCAACTTCCCTTCGCTCAATTTTAACTATTTTAGTGGTTTTACAATGTTATGTGACCCAGGCTCTAAGTCAGTGTTTGGGGAAGACTAGTTCCCCTTCCCAGAAAAAGGAATACGGGTAGTGCTGTTTCTTTAACAACGCTCTGGAACTCTGGAACTATGATGGCCTCAGAAAAGGTGCTTCATGGTCCATTGCAAAACCACTTCTGCAGTCACGTGATTGTGATTTGGCGCTCGGCAACCTGTTCACTAGTTGCCAAGTGCCCTGCATTCATGTGATTGTCATTTACAAACCTCTCTGCCAGAAAGTCAATGGAGAAGCTAGCTGGAGAAGTTGCAAACTGTGGTTGCCTGTCAAGAGGGACTCCCTCTCATCTCTGGGGTTGTCTGAAAATGCTGAGGGGAGTTGAATTCCTTTGGTGGGGTGCAGAAATGTACATGAAATCCTTAAGATTTCAGCTCCATTCAAACACCCCGCCAAAGGAGTTCCCTTCCGTGAACAGAGGATTGCTAAGCTCCTTTGGCAGGGTGCAAAAACGAAGGTGAAATCCTGTACCCACCAAAGCAGTTATTTGTGCATGGAGAGGAATCGAAATCCTTTGGCATGCAGCTCTTTTGGCCAGCCCCAGCATGAGAGGGACCTGAAAGCAGACAGTGGAGAAGCAATGTAGTAAGGTAAGGAGTGCAGGGTGTCTCAGGTGGGCAGGTGAGTGGCTGGGATGTCTGACATGGGCAGTGTGTTGAGTGTCTCTTCACTTCAGGGCTGAAAATTCTGTTGATTTTGGCAGGGAGGATTTTCAGCTCCCACAACCTCAAGATACACCATGCTCCTTACCTGAGACTTTGTTTGCTTAACAACCAGTGTGATTGCTTACCAACCAGAATTGGAAGTACTGGGATTATGGTCAATAAGCAAATCAGTCACATGGACATCTAATTTAACTGTCGTTTTACTCAATGACTGAGATTCCTGTCTCAATTGTGGTTTTAAGTCGAGAACTACCTGTGAAGACTCTTGAGGAATCGTTTCTGTCACTGAACATTCAGACGTCTTACATTGAGTTAATTAACAAGAGAAGGGAAGCTAGTATATTCAAAACAAAGAATTACTTTCAAGCATTTTTTTCTTTCCAAAATTATCAGTAAACCCTGTCTGGGCCTCATAGGCTTTTTTACAAAATAAAAACTGTGGGAGGCTGACGTCCAGTGTTTTCCTTTGAAATTATGTCCCCCTGAGATGAGAGGAGAAATAACTTCCTGGATTTCCACAGGCTTCCCATTCTCTTCCCCAGGATGGACTTCCATTTGTCTTGAATTGTTTTTACCTGTGTCCACATCAGTGTATCGACTCAGTGAACGTTCTGATGTACGGTGGGTCCGCTCCCGTCGGCGGTGATGTCTCTGGCCATCCTCTGGAATTACTCTTTCTAGAGAGTAATCATCCACGCGTGTACCTTTGGAGCGTGAGTGGCCCAACATGGAGGCAGAGCGTTTCATGGGACTTGTATCTGCAATGGTCTGGAGAGAGATAGAAACCCAGTATAACAACATTAGGGGAGCCTTACAAGAAAGCAAAAAGCCAATAGGTTTTGTAAAGTGTGGGATAAAGTTACAGAAACAGGCTACTATTCAACTAAATGTATACTCCAGCCAGAGAAGTAGAATTATATCCCATCAGACTGGTTATCCAGTGCATCTTTCTGTAACACTTACAAAACAATGGGATATGTAAAACTGTTGATACATATACCATTCTCTCCTGTCATTTGTTCTATGCCTAAAGTATGGATTAGGACATCTTGTTACATCCAACTGAGAATCCCTCCTTTTCCAATGAACTCAGGAACACATTACAAATGTAGCTATGAACACAACTGCCGTACTGCATTCCTCTCCTGAATGAGCTAGAAAAGAAGGCATATTTTATATGAGCACCAACTCAGCAGAAGCTTTTTTGGTTATGGATGCTCTTAACTGGAGGTGAAAGCATAAATTACTTTCTCTGGTCAATGTCATGAAAAAACTTTGGCCAAAGGAAATACATATGAAGAGATTACCTATTGCAAAAGAAAGAAAAAATATTCACATCCTCAGATTAAACAAATTAAATAGTATCCCATACACTCTATAACCTAGTTCAAGCTTCCACAGATAGAAATGTTGGGGGAAGAGTAGCAATGAAATGAACTTTGTACCAATGCAACTGAAGCTCTGTCTCTTTTGTACATGTGTTGTCTGTGTTGTGATGCTGCAATGTTTCATCACTCTGATGAAACCATCAGATTCTCTGATCAGATTCTCTGATGTCTCTGACCATCGAATGCCTTTCTTTTGCTCTCTGCATGTTTTTCTTTGCCTCTATAATTCCTTTGTGTCATATATCACACCATCTATTTCATGAATCTGGGTAGAACCTTAAGCACAGTGAGGAAAATTAGATTTAAACAATCTTAACCAATCTGCCTGAAGTCTCTTTTTAAATAAGTATACTTATATTCTGGGTGTCAATATATTGTGCTGGGTGTTAGTATTGTGCTACTAACTGCAGTTACTTAAAGCTAGTAACTCTGTCATATGGTTTGTTGAATTCTAGCTATTGTTACTTTGTTCCAGGATTTGTAAACAATTTATTTCAAATGTCATAGGACTTTAAGACTGGAAACCAGGATCAATCAAGTAGATGTTTTTTCTTCCCTCTTTCTAATTACTGACCTTCAATTCGTTTCAGGAATATGACAACAGAAAGTCTAGTTTATAGGACCTTTTCCCTGTTCCACCTAACCATTACAGAAATAAGTTCTGCCAACATTTCTTTTTCTGTCTTTTGGTTGCCTTCACCTCCTCCTCCATCCCTAAATGAGATTGGCTTAAGTCATCCTTAGTTGTATCCATGTAACTCTTCCATTCTCTGATGGTTTCTGTTAGTTTAGTTTACCTCCACATTTTTTTCTTGAATGATGGGCACATTTTTGAACAACACACTGTGTTTGATTACTCACCATTTTAATGTCAATGGGGACTACATAGAACTCAGAGGCATTTTTGGAAATAAAGATTATACTGGAGACCGGTGCTTCTCAGCTTGTCAATTTCTTAAGTAATTTTTTTCCATTAAAAGTACAGGGAAAAAAATAGATGGAGCTGGAAATTTGGCAAGTTTTCAGCAGGGAGAAGGTCCCCGGAAACACATGTCAAAGGATGATCTTGTAACCCAAAAACATTAAATGCAAGACAATAATTTAATAGAAACATGGAAAATTCTATGCTGCACAGGGGAAACATCAAGTCACATACACATAGCCACCTTGTCTCTTATTTATCTTTACTGCTCTTCATGACACGTATATCAATTTCAAAAACTGACAGATTTGGCTAGGCCTGATGCTTTGATACATTTACTTTCAGAGAAGCAGTTCACTGTGGTCTAGAACTGCTCAGCGAGTAACACACTCAAAACGTTTACGTAAAAGTAAGCCTTAGCAAAGAAAAGGAAAGAGCCAAACCTTGTAATCACTGCAGGGTTTATGATCTTTTTCTATTCATGGAAGGCTTTTGTCAGTGCTGCAGCTTTGGAGAATGGGAGGAAAATGACTTCTCAAATTCCTTTTTTTAAAATTCCCCATTTCCCAGCCTTCTGGGGAAGATTTAGGAGGAAGGCACAAGGAAAATGCCATCCTTCTTTCCACACACAGAAGCCTCTACAAGATGATCAAAGAGCCTTTTCTAAATAAAGTATGTACAAGATCTGCAGCACATTGTCATATTTTAAATTATCATAATGTGAAAAATATTGAATTCCACTAACATGACTCAGGTTTAAATTACATTTAGAAATTACAAAACTATATAGATAAAATGCAACACGCATTATTCATTGGTAGGTTAATAAAGATAAAAGCAATAGTAAGTATATACTGTATTTCTCATCTACATTGAGTTGAGATTTGTAAAACTAAAATTGACCAAATAATATTTGCATATAGTAATATGTAGCATTGTTTATCTAAAGTTTTACAATATACAAATAAGGTTAGGCAATTTGAGGGATTGAATAATCTAATGTCACATTGTTACAAAATAGCTGCAGTGTTGAAGTTTACTTGTTAATGAGAAGATCGACAAGATATATATGATAAGTCCTAAACCTTTTATTTAGCTGAAGACAAAATACCAAGATTGTCTCTCATCATCCTTCTAATCATCCCTCAACCACCCATCCCTGTTATTTTATCAGTCCAATTTATCTTTTTTCCCCTTTCTGTGCAAGAGGCATACTTTCAAGTCAAGGACTGTCTTGCATTTGTTCATGCTTAAGAAAAAATGATAATCTAACAATGCCTATGAAGTCCTTCTGGTACATAAGGCTGATGGTGACAGCTAATGTTTCACTGCATGTTGGATTCACCACTCCAACCCCTCAATTTCTTTGGATATATTCAGATAATCCTGTGAGGTGAAAAACTGGTGACTGCCAAAGAAAATAATCTTGGCCAAATTGCCTTCCCTATATTATGAATTCATATACAGTCATTTTAATGTTTTGTTTCCTTAAATGTGTCCATTGTGTTTCAAGCAGGAAGTACATTTAGGTTTTACTATCTAGTTAAAATTAAGACTTGCAAGTCTTAGCCTAATAGAATATTTTCCTTAAAAATCAGTTTGTTTGAGATTGCAGAATGTAAAAAAGGATGAAATAGAAAACTAAAAGTTGAATCTTGGAATTTCTAACAAATTTTGCATTTTTAAAAATGTTTTATTTGTTTGTTGGGAGATATCTGGAGTCATTGAGAATTGGGCAGCATACAAGTTTAAAAAATATTATTATATCACTCATGAATTCAAGCATGGAGGTAAATCTGTAGAATCAGAATAACATTTAGTTATATTTTTAAGTTGCTTCCATACTTTCTGCTCCTAGAAAAGGAGTTGAAAAATTTCTCCTTACCCATAATTGATTTGTTTGAATTATTAACCATGATTTTGACTATTTTTATTATTTATTATTATTTTTATCATTACCTATCTTACCGTTCTGTGAACAGAAATATTGATGCCAATTGCAATATTATCATCCTTATTCACGTTGCCTTACCTGCATATCTTTTGTATTATCTGCTATATTATGAATATAGCTGTTCCCGAACCAACATATTATAATAAGATTTTCTATACTATCTTAAACAGTGTGACATGTAGCTTCCCACATTGCTTCTAGAAAGGAATGTCAGATCTAATTAAGTTCCTTAGTAGAACTATTTTTTTGAGATAATGCATCTCCAGAGGAACCAAAGGCTTTATATGCTAAAAAGCAAAGGAGGTTCATATGAAATATGCCCTCAAGTGGCAGTGCATACAAAACAGCCATCAGGATCTTGAGCACTCTATATAAATCTCTCACACAAGAATTGGTTCAGATAACAGCTACTTAAATGCTGTTCTCCAGACAAAACATGCCAAACTCCTTTGCCCAGTTCCTTCCTGCATGTATGCCCTGGACCCTGAGGCTTTATTCGAGTGGTGGCTTAGAGGATGAAGGCTACAATAGAGTGGCAAGCTACAGTGGGCCCGCTTCCTTCCGCAGAGGTCGCTTTGCCCTCTTTCTAGGTATATTCCTGATAAGGAAGGAAGAAAACAATCGGGCTCCCCTGTCTGCAGCAATGCTACTATGAAAGGACTGATTCCTCCTTCTGAATAAGAGCCAGAGGAGGAATTGGGAATGGGTGAATGAGAGGAGCTCCTACCGGATGGTGGGAATAGCAGGGGAGGGTGCCTGTGAGAGACAGGGTGAATGAGGGCAAGAGAGAGTTCTGTGTGAATGTGTTGTAGTGTATGTGAGTATATGGCAGTGTGTGTGAAGATAGTGGCTGGAGAAGGCGCTGAGAACTGGTGAATCTATATTGTCTCAGGTTGCCCAGCTACCCCTCCTGAGGATGGTTGCTGAGGACAATGGGAGGCTCCCAGTCTCTGATATTGAGGGCTTTGGTTTTGGGGACAGGGCTGTCATTGGGGGGGATGGAGGTGCTTTTATGGTCGTGTTGCAAATGTATGATGGGAGATTGGGAGCAGGCTACCTTTGGGGAACATGGAATTGTTGCCATATATCAGTTTTGTGTTCAGGTTTCTTGGTCTCTACTCAGTACCCTGTTAGCAGACCTTCAGTAGCCCTGGCCTCTAATGCCAGATTAGTCTGCAATAAGGCATTCCTCATCATTGATTTAAATGTTGACGAGAGAGTCATTCTAATATGTACCACTGAAATCTAGCTGGGTCTGGAAAGGGGTGGTCCTTTTGGAAATATTCCAAGCAGGAGTTGGGTGTTGCATCAGCTGAGACTCTGGGGCAGGAGAGTGATATTGTACCACAGATCATTGGATGTGAGATCCTATTCATTAAGTTGGGGATCAGATGGAATTGTTGCTGTTGTACCAGCCTCCCTGCTGCATAGTTAATTTCCTTTCCCGAGCTCGATTCCATTCTGGATTGCACCACGATGGCCATGGGCCAATCCCAGGTAATTCAGAGCCCATTATGGGACAATGGTCATGCTCCATATCTAATGTTTCTGTTGGAGTAGTGGCTGTGTGATCTGAAACTGGGGGAGTTCTTGTTCTCTCTCCTCATGCTTAGCCATGGGTTGTTCTAGTGCCATTATACACTATAGGGAAATGGACCCATTAAATCAGGTTCTAGGACTATGTCGTCTGTGGTTCTGGATGGGGTGCTGCTGCCCTAGAGAAACATGTTATGTAATCTGGGGCTCTTCCTAGACTCACAACTCCACTCCTGAGCAGGTGGCAGTCATGTTAGGAGGGCCTTTGCACAGCTCTGTGTTGTGCACCAGTTGCACCATTTCCTGGATTGGAAGGGTCTTCTCACAGTCATTTATGCTCTAGTTATCGTCACATTGTAATGTACTTTACATAGGGTTACTTTTGAGGGAGTATTCATGAGCTTCAACTGTTGCAGAATGCAGCAGTGCAGGTAATTATGTGTGATCTGCAAATTGCACTGGCTGCCAGTCTGCTTCCAGGTCCAATTCAAGGTGCTGGTTTTAACCTTTAAAATCCTTGAGGGCATGTAACCAGGTTGTCTGTGGGACTGACTCTCTCCAATTACATCAGCCCGTCCTTAAAAACCTTTAGTTAAGGAGCACTCACAATTTCTGGAGGCAAGCCATTCCACTGATTAATTGTTCTCAAATATCATACCAGACTGGATTTACTATACCTGTTGCTATATTTCTGTTGTTGTTTTAAGTTTTCAGCATAGTCTAGCTAAATTTTCTACTCATAAGTAATCAACAATGTGTCTTAAACTCACAATGTATTTCTTACAGTGTGTTCCATCATTATGTTTGTGCAGAGTAAAGATCAACTGGACAAGCAATCATCATCCTGGAAAAACTAACATTACTTCCCTGTATGATACAATGGAAGAATTTGCTTAGATCTATTTGTCCTTGAAATACCAAAAAAATCAATTTCCTGATTTCTTATAATGTTTTGAACAAGTGATACCAGGCTTGGAAATAGAAATCATGAGATTCTAGGTTCAGGTTTTCCTGAAAAGCCAAAATCCCAGCCTCATTACTATTCATCTGTTTCTGATCCACAAAGGAAAAGAAAAAGAAAGAGAAATTACTCACTTGTAACTGCTGTACTTTCTGATGTCTTTCCCCTTTTCCCACCTAGAGGGACAGATGCATATGCAACCAGAAGCCTCTTCCCAACAGAAAACTGTTGTGGTTTTCTCCTAAACACGGGACTGATGCGCATGGTGACCCACAATTGTAAATAATCAAACAAAGATTGTAGAGTTGCTAAAACCTCCTTTGTAAACTGCAACTTAGAATCAGGCTTTTTGGATAGTTTTCTGAGACCGATGGAAAAACATGACAATGAAAGTCTGGGGAAAGGGCTGAAAATGGATTGAGATTATCTTAAAGAACATCAGATACAAGTGAATAAGCTTTTCTTCTTCAAGATGTCCTGTCCATTCCTAATGGGATCCAGGAAATGAGAACAGCAATCTCTCTTCCAAAATGGCAATTTCATGGGTAAACTTAATGAAAAAACAGCATATGACAGAACTTTACAACTATATTAAAAATGTAATACAGAATGGTAGAATAAGTTATATAAGGTAAAGGCAGAAGATAGAGATTATTGCATTAGCAATACCTAATCTGTTCTATATTGCATTTCAGTTTTTCAGTGGCACATCCTAAAATAAAAATATTGACTTCTTTTCAGGAACAAAGGACTAAAATTTCTATAGCCGAGAAGGGATTGTCATCTCCAGAGGTTTCTCTTGCATTGCTTGCTTGTTTGGGGAATTGTTCTACGATAATAGATTTACTATTCTTTCATAATGTTAGTATGCATATAATGCAGTGTCATAACTACCTCTTTTTCAAGCTTAACTTTGCAACCCAACATTTAATTTCATTCTGTTTTATGTTAGGACTGCTAAAATATTAACTATAATTTTCTGTGCAGAATTAATCAAATTAACTTAACACCCATACCAGTAAATCTAAATGATTTTTCCTGAAATATTCAACATTGTGTCAGAAAAAGCTGTTAACTAGTATAATTTCACACTCCTTTTTAAACTTACAATGCCGGTCTTTTTAATATTCATGTTATCATATATAATCTTCAAAATGAGATTATCATTCTAAAGTTATAATTTTATAATGGATTTAATGGATATAATGGAATTTTTTTGCAGTTACATAATGGTTACTTATAGAATAGCTTATGATTTTTGAATTAGAATAGGCATACTGTCCATCCTAAACTTACCTGAAGAAAATGTTCAAATAAAATTTATAATTCTTGTTGTCCCTGTTAAGAGTGATATTTGGAACTGTATGTTAGGAATTCTGAAGCATTTTCTTTGTATTAAAGTCATAGTAATAAGGAAGATAATTAGTTGGAAGAACTCCATCTATAGATTCACTGCACAGAATTATTTGGGGGGCTGATGTTTAGTGGCCATGTCATATCTATTATGCTATCAATTCACCAAGTGAAGGCAATGTAAGCCAAGTATCAACTGCAGAGTTTACACATACAATAGAGGGATCAAAAACTCAATGCTGCATCTTCATTTTCTTTTTTCAGTTCTGTCTTCTATGTCCCAAACTTGTTATAGAAACCAAGGTAAACTTTCATCATATCTAAATCCTCTCACTTCTGCCTCTAGAGCAGGGCTGTCAAATTCACGACTCACTGGCTGGATGCGTGACACGCTGGCCACACCCATGCCCAGTTTAGCGAAGGGGAAAAAAAGTCCCAATACGTCACGTGATGACACATTGATGACACAAGTTTGACATCCCTGCTGTAGAGTTATTGCAGTGAAGAAAAAAACCAGTAGGCTGACTACAGTGAAGGGTTGTGAAAGGCCTGGTTAAATGTACTTCTGATTCCTCAACTACAAATGCGCAGTTCATCATCTTGCACATGAAAGAAAGGCAAATGTTCTAGGATCTAGGATTCAGAATTTATTGGAAACGTGAGAAGAGCGAATAGGTTTTGTTTCAGGTAATAACTTTTCCTTCTCCAAATTAAAATAGAGAAAATGGTAAGAGCTGACGGGGTATCTAAGGGAGAAAAATAAACAAAACGAGATCTTATGCCATCTTAAAATTGAAGAGATATATAGTAAAATCATATGTACAGTATATCCACTGAAAAAGAATTTCCAATGGAATTAATGGGGTAATTTTTGGAAAAGTGGATTTAGCATAACATATTACTATCCAAATATGTGATTGTGATACTACTGACAGCTGTGTTTGAGATGTGTATGATGAAGTGGATTTTGGACTATAAAATCTTTTAAGATGCCACAGACTGGTCACTAGTAAAGTTATTCATAAGGGGAGGAAAATCTGGCTGGTGCAATTACTGGTTTCTTCCTGCCTTCTAGGGTAGAAAGTTGAAGGAGGAATAGAACCTTGGTTAGAATACCTGAAGTATTGTGGGATGAGACGGAGCTATACAAATTAGGCTCAATAAACAAAATAAAAATCTGATCTATCTTAGAAGCTCCCTTTCCTAGCATCAACTTTCCATTAAACTATGGTAGTCACTGAAAATTCATTTGCCATTAAGCTAGAGGGTTTGGAGAACTATTTAGTGACTACTGAAACTAGCATGATCGACCACAGAGGCAGAAATTGAATAATGAGCATGGTTAAAAGCAGAGATAATGGAAGAGGGAAGGAACAGAGAATAAGAGAGTAATCGATGAGAAAGCCTAATGTAGACATAAGGACAACAGAATCATGGACTGGAGAGAAAGATGTGCCTGTATAGCACAATGTAGCAATGAGGAAAGTCACCATGTGGGCTTCAGGTTGAAAGAGTAGAAAAGAAAGGTGTGTGTAAGACTAGATGGACACATAAAATTGGCAGCTTGCTACTTTGAGGAGCCCAGGGGAAGGGAACTGGAGGCAGCGAGCGCATAGAACCAGGAGTCCAGGCTGCAGTACATACACTGAGATTATTCCCTCGCGGTCGCGCCTTCCTCCTCTGTCGCAGCCATACAAGACGGTGCACACAGAAACGGGAAAGAAAGAGAGAGAAGGAAATAAATATAAAAGCATAGGGAAGTAAGTATAGGACCAAGGGGAAGGGAGGAGAAACTAGAATATAGTACTGTAAAGGGGTGGAGGTGGGGGGGGGGGAAAGGGAATATAAGGAAAGAATAGTCAAGTTAATGTCATATTTATGCATAAAACCAGTCTAGCCCAATGCCGAAAAGCTCATCTCCTCCTTTGATTGCTTCAACCAAAACTGACAAAGTTAGACAACACCACAAAGGGACAGCCAGCCTCAGAAGGGATGAATTGAGTAATGCTGAGCTGAGCAGAGCAGCAGAGATACACAGCAAGGCCCCATATCTTCCCCCAACATGCCGCAACAAGCCCCAGCCATTGGAACCGTCAGCCACTGTCAAAAGCTGCAACATTATGCACAAACCAAACATGGACAAATACTCCAGCCCATAGTTTTTGAATTTTCTCGTTTCTTCCGTTTCAGTGTTTCCAGTCCAACCCAAGAGAAGCAGATCCTTGCTTCAGAAACTACAGAAAATTTGTAAGTAGGGGTTGATCAGTGGAAAAATAAGAACATTTATAAAATCAGAAACAAAAAGATGTTGAAAAATTAAAAATAGAAACATCCATTGCTTATATACTATTTGTTTGGATTTGAAATATTATTTATATCCTGTCCAAATATTAGTAGATTGATGAAAGAGCACTACTGTTTGGTGGAAGGAACTAATGAGTAAAATATGAATGATTATATACTGCCTGGTTTGTCTAGTAGACAAGGTTGGCAGAGTCTGCTCCCATGGGTGCTTTTTGGGTGATCCACTTCTTGAATTGTCTCTAACCAACTGTATAAACAACCATTTTCCTTTGAAAGGTTATATAAAGTAGCACCTGCATAACCCCTCCTCCAAAAAGGAGAAATAGATATGTATACATTTGCATGTATGCATGGATAAGTGTATAGATGCAGATTTGAATACTATTAGGTATTATAGCATAATTTGAAAAAGAAAAAAAAAGACTTGCCATGGTAGAAAAAGACTGTGACCAAGTCATCTGGTGATTCCTGAACATGCTGTTTTGACCAAAACGGTCTTTCACTGTACAAGCATGAGGTGATGGTGATATAAAATAGGAAGTTAAGAAAGAGACTTCTTCCAGATGGTCACAAACTGAGAAAATAGCAAATATATGCGTTTATATTCTTCATTGGTAACTGCATTTTAATTACTCACCCCTATTTTTTGTCACTATTATTAGTTTGACCAGTAGTAGTATCCTCAGAAATATCTCCACTAAGTGGATTTTTCAGAGTGCTTTATTTGAATATCTAGAGTAGTAAAATAGAAGATGAATTAAACTTTCCTGAGCTGAAAATTGTTATGCTGAACGTAGAAAGGCTTGAAACTCATTTTGAACTTTATGGTGACTAAAGCAACAAAATTGAAGAAACCTGCCCCTGTCATATAAAGTATTAAGATGGCATCATCCTAACAAGCCAAAGACATGATACTTTAGAGCAAATTAAGACTGTTAAAAGAGTGTAGCCTGTTGCAGGTGTATCTGTAATACATTCTCTCTCTCTCTCTCTCTCTCTCTCTCTCTCTCTCTCTCTCTCTCTCTCTATCTCTCTCTCTCTCTCTCTCT
>JANHFT010006955.1:115490-128506 GCA_032467955.1 Pseudoxenodon macrops | reverse complement strand
CCCCTTCAGGAGGGCTTATTTTCAGGGGAGGGGGTATATTTACGCCCACCCCAAAAAGCAGGCTTGGTCTTATTATCAGGACATGTCGTATTTTTTGGGAAACACGGTACCACAAGAAGTCTCAAGAGAACTGTAAACTAGGAATTATTAATTAATCAATGAATTAATAATGCACATGTGAAAGCATTTAAAAAAAAAAACACCTTGCCTTCCCGACGCTGTCAACACTACAAAGTACTTATTCTGCATCAATTTTCCCTATTTGTATAAGGCAGTGATGGCAAACCTTTTAGATACCGAGTGCCCAAACTGTGTGCGTGCATGCACAAATGGAATAGTATGTGTATACGTGTGAGCAAGGACATGCATGCGCATGCGCAGCAGAGACCAGAAGACCAACTGGCCAGCGGCAGGCGGGGTATCCCAACACCGCCAGCATGGCAAGAGGTAAGATCCTTTTCTTTCATGAGCTTCTGTTTCGTTGTTTGCAGGGAAACAGAAGCTCACTGAAAGAATCGCCACGGAGATCTGACCTTGGGCAACGGCACGTGTGCCAGCAGAGAGGGCTCTGTGTGCCACCTCCGGCTTGCATGCCATAGGTTTGCCATCACGGGTATAAGGCATTGCCACAAGCAGCATTTGTATTCAACATTACCTCATTATTAGTATTAGTATCTGAAAGTGTGCTTTATTTAGTCTCATTTCCCACAATAGTTTTCATCTGACAGCAAAATAACTGGATCTATGGAAATGGCACTTGCCTTTGGCAATCTTGATGTCAAGGGCAGTCCTGATCAGTGCCATAAGGGTAGAATTGAAATGGACCGTGTTGTCGTCTGCCACAGGTAAATCCATTCGTAGTAATCTCTGGAGAAATTCAAGCAGAAATGTGTGAATCTAGGACCTCCTTCACTTTCCAGTTTGTCATGCAGAAAGGAATATAAGAGCCTTGGGGAGAACTCTGAGCTGAGAAACTTTTTCCTGTGTTGTCTCCTTTATTCAGCTTATCCATACTAATAAAATCACTGTTCTACTTCATTTTTCTTTCACCCAACATTTTCTATGCACAGATGCTATGGATTTTCCATCAGCCATGTGGAAATTTGTTTATAAATAATTCTACATAATAATTATATAAAAGTCCAATTGACTATGAAGCATGCGGCTGGAAAGTTCATTCCATAACACTACTTGGAATCTATTCTTACATTAATTTAGCTAGGATTGTCTATTAAGACTATGAAGTCTTTGGAAGAAACCAAAGCTTCCTGTTGTCTAAAATGTATTGTGTTGTTTTTAGCAGAGTTGAAATTGTTTTTAGACTTCTGTTTTAACCCTTAGATTCTGCCGCTCTATAGACTATAGATTACAATACCCACAGCTCTGCTTCTAGACTTTCCCCACAATTGCTGACAAAATTCAGGAATAGTTTTCAGGGTCCTCACTAGAATTCACATGATGCTTTACTACCATTCTCAAATGAATTCCATCTTCTAGCTCCCACAGAGTTCTCCCCTCAGAGCTCAGTTTGTGTCTGTATTTTAAAGTAAAAATTGTAAAGTAACACAAAGTCCCATCTTTTCAAGATAGCAGCAGACAGCAGCACTAAAGGGATGGGTTCAAGGAGAATGCATTCAACCATTGACCAAGAGCAAGTTTTGTCAAATGTGCAAGATTAGAAGCATGCAAAAGGAGCATGCAGCATGCAGCATGCATCACAGCACTGCACAGTGTAAAGGCATCCAGAGAATACATATTGAGACTCATTCATAGCTCTGATATAGATTGATCTATAGGGAGAGATCCGGATTGTGGGCTCTTGGTGCAAAAAAAATGGGTGCATCCTTAACACAAAAAAGAAATAAATGAAACTGGCAGATCATAGGCCATGTGCCATTCCTCTGAGCCAAGGCTATGGGCTGAAGATCACACAAGATGCTCAGGGTGGGGCTTGATTAGCTAGTGCATTAGCTGAGATAGGCTGCGGACTAATGGAAATGGGAGTTAGACAGTAACGGGTTTGGGAGTTTGTTAAGTAAATGTCACTGAACAGAGGTGCACAGGATGATAGGTAAGATCAAAACAGGGAAGGAAGGAAGCAAGAGAGAAAGTGGGAGGCACACATACAAGTGATGATGACACATTCAGCAGAAGATCCCTTAGGAACCTCATGTCCAGAAAATCTGTAGATCTTGAAGACCAGCCTGCACTGGAGGCCTACTGAAAAAAAGCTTACCCAGGGTTTGTGCTTCTGCATTCATCATCCCCTCTTTGGCAATTTGTTAAGAATGCTGCCTGTTCCCTTACATTCCTTTGTATTTTTCAACTGTTCATCAATAGGCTACAAGCTGGTGTGTAAACTCCAGTTCTGTCATATAATTCAATTCAATTTGTCAGAGATAATCCTTTGCTTCTGGCCACATGCAAAGTCTTGTGTGGAAGCGAATGGTGAGTCACTTTCTAGATAGGATGAGGTAATAATGTTCCTAACCCCATCATTTAGACCAATATTGTATTTTGAAAATTAATTCACTGATGGCACTTCAGATATTTTGGCAGTTCATCTAGAATAGTTGTAGAAATTATAATTTTATTGTGCAGCCAAAATCAAATCACTACACAACATAGGAGGATTCAGCTATTATTACTCACTAGTTGCAGTCTTCAGGATTTCATACGTTAACAAGAGTTACTCCTGCAACTGCTGTATAATATTTCCACATAATAGTAATGCCTTAATTTGAGGACCAGCAGTACTGTCCTGGATCACATAAGCTTTTGCTCAAAACATTATCACATTAAAGCATTACCATTCTACCATAAAAACTGCACGGAAAAAGCCTTGGTGTAGCATTAAGTTGTGAATTGTTTTTTCTTGCTTCTGTTCCAATTAAACAAAAATTTTTCCAACTTTGTTCTTGCCCTTTTTGTTCAAAGAAATATCCCAAAGATGTTTTTTTATAGTGGCCCAAGTAATCTCAAGACCTGCTAAAGCATAACTTCCTTCACCAGAATGTGTGTACTTGTACTTTACATAATTTCATTCATGGTCTTCAGCTCTTCCTTGCTGAATTTGAATTTTCTTGTGACTTTTTATTTTTGTAGTACAGAATGCCCAAGGATAATAGCTTAGATTATCATGCAAGATGGTTTAAGCAAGTTAAGGGAGATGAAAGCGTCACATTGAATTAGCCAGAGTTTGCAGACTATTGAATATGAGAATGTCAGGTTATGTGTAGACTCCAGATCTGCAGGGGACTGAGCCTTTAAGATTGTTATTTGATACAGAAGGAAGTTTGTATGCTAAGGAATAATCATAGCAGAAAAGAATGGGGAATGATGGATGGGACAGGCAGCAATTCTTCCATTAGGTCAGATAAGGGAATCAGAAACTCTCATTCCTTTCCCCACAGTCATAGATTTGTAGAATCGTTCCCTCTCTGAGTACTTTTCTGGACAGCCAATGGCATATATAAGTTAACCTAGGGATGCATAATGATAGCTCATTATAAGGGGATGAAAGTATAAACAGAAGGATTAATCAACTGTGGGGGGAGGGGGAAGGAGATTGTTGTAGGGTATTACATCTAGGAAATCTTTTTTACTCAAAGGATGTATAGTTGAGAAACAGAAGCACAGATACGGAAATAGGACAAGTAGGAAAGATCCTCTGCATCTTGATACTGAAGCCTTGACCCAAAGCTTATTTATCTTACGTTTTGCATATCATGTTAACCTAGTATTCCCCAAATAAATCAGTTTACATTAAGTAACAAAACCTATGGATTGAAACCAATGGCCCTACTTGCCAGGAATATATAGACTGTTCTGTGATCTTCTTCAGTCTCCTTGTACAAAGACAAGAAGCCAGTCTTGTTTATTGATCCACTTATGCAATTCTAGTCTTGTAAGTCCAACTTTATTTGAAAACTACTTTAATGCTTCAAGCTCCATCAAAAGCTAAGTTTGTATTCAGGCTGGGTTTTGAGAACATAACTCTTTTATTGATGGAGGAACAAGCTGCAATGTGATTTGAGTTCATATCCTCTTCTGAACCTTTACAATTTGGGTTTAGAGCTCATTATTTGATAACAGAACATAAATGTAGCATTTTGAAAATACGGCTGTATGTGCCTCCTCTTTGAAGCACTGCTCAGTTGAAAAAGCAAGTTTTCTGTAAATGCAGCTTTTATCTTCAAAAGCAACTGAATTTTCCATTTTTGATCTGTATCTTCTTAAGATGAGTAGCTGTTACTGTGATAGAAAAGAGTATCTTCTTCGGTGTCTCTTTCTGTTCATAACTTGCATTGCTTTGTGTATCTTCATACACAGAAATGTAGCAAGCAGTTACATGGAAGTGAGTTTGTTTCCAATGTAGTAGTAGTTTACAACAAAAATGCTTCCTCAGTCCTTACATTGCCACCTTTTCAGCACCATCAATGTTTTATCTTCTCAGTTATTTAATCTTCCTATGTCAGTCTCCATAGTATTTCAAGAATTTTATTGCTCATACATTAGTTTTTAGAGTGTCTGTTTTTAGCAAATATTGTAGTTCATTTGTGTATTGTTGCATTTTGTATAAATTGATGGTTTTACTATGCATCACCACAGAACTTTTAAACAGAGCTAAGTGAATAAGAATAAAAATAAAATACATAAACGAAAGTTATTTATATACAGAAACACTACAGCTCAATATTAAAATAAACACTTGCACATGGAAGATGTTGACCTCAGTCACGTCCCTTTAGAACCTGACAAAGGCTTCTTAGTTTACAGTTGGAAAACAATTGGGATATGAGTGAATAAAGTAACATTTCTTGGCTTAAAGCAATTTTATATATTCATTTGGCAGTTCTCGTGACTGTGACTGTTAATTTCAGTGAAGTTGGGGCACTTCTTCCAGTTCCACAACCCACAAGCAAATAAAGACAATGTAGCTTGATCCTCTTCTTTTGCCTCTTTTCTATCTTAACTTTATTTACAAAAGCTATCCTTAGGTATTGGTGATTGTATGAAAACTTTTAATTAATATTTATATTATCCTTTCCCCTTGTATTATATTTAAACAGTAGGAGTCCTTCAATATACAAGGTTCCTAGTGTTATCAGTCAAAAGGCATCACAGACCTATTCCATCTTTGCTTCCTTAAGAATTTTCTTTGGGGAAAAAATGACAGAAGAAATGGTGAGAAAGGACTAAGCGTTATGAATGAAAGCTGTAGACAGTATGCATGATGAAAAGTGATTATTTTCAAAGCAGGTGATGGAGTACTTAAGTTTCCAAATGTGCCTGAATAATTAGCATCAGGTGTTATGTTCATCAAAATACTTGTTGCTTACAGTTGTAACATATCCAGGTCTTAGAAAGGTCATGCTCATTGCAAGATAAATGGGAATGTTTACTTTAAATGCTTATTCTCTGAGTCCAAAGAGCATTGGTGTCAAACCTGCGGCATCACGTTGCCATCATGTGACATATCGTGAACTTTTCCCCCTTCATGGAGCTGGGGTGGGCATGGCCTGCACATTTGACACCCCTGCAATAGAGGATATTTTCTACCTCAGGATGTTGTATCTCCTGGAGCTAGTAGGCAGGGTCCACAATTAAACTTGCCTTTCCAGAGGGTGAGAAGCCATATTGTCTCCCAGATTGTCTTAGAAAAGCAAGACTATTTCTTCACAGTATAACTAACACAGTATAACTAACTATACTTTAAGTACATTTATTTCAGTTTCATAAAAAAGGCAATCTACTACATTACAATCCAATGTTGCAATAGTAGTGGATTCTTGTACTGGGCAATGGCCTGAATTAGATGTTCTCCAGGACTCTTCCAATTCTTATATTTCATGACCCAAAAGGTCAAACAGAAGGAAATCCCCAGTGAATACTGCCTACCAACCCCCATATATGTTGAAAGAGAAACATTAATAGAATTATGCTTATCAGTTTTCTGAATTAGAGATATCTGAATGTCCTCCAGAGGTTTCAAATAGTAGACAATCATGGTCAGAATTGTCATTTTCTTCTAAGCCCCATGGAAATCATTCTCAACCTTGGGATGTATCAGAGTATTTATGAAAGTAATTCTGATTTTAGCAAATCATCAACTCAACAGGACAGACTTTCTAAAGCTCTGAAGCACATATATCTACGGTATGTTTGTACTGGTTAGAAAATTTCTATGCAGAGGCCCATGTACAACCTACATCTCTCTTATAAGAGAATTGTCATGGAAAGTTACAGTTATGGTTACATATTCATTCTCCTGAAAAAGTAAGCTGTTACATTCCCTGGCATTTTTCTTTCTACTATACATTGTGAAGTCAATACAAATGAATGAATTTATTAATTTGTTTCTTGTTTATCCAGTATGGAAGGCTAAAGTAATTTCCAATTTTTGAAACTCTAAATTTCTGCAAAAGTAAGACTTTGGTAATTTAGGCCATGCAATGCATACTCCTTAGAATGTAATCAGATCAGAAAGAATAACTAGAGGAAATTTTATTGCCACCAAGAAATTAACATTGGAACAAGTGAAGAATTTGTGTAAAAATAAATTAGAATTCTCTGATTTTGAAATTTATGAGCTGATAACTATCAAGAAATTTATTTTAAGAGACAGTACCTTAAACAATCATACAACCATGGGCTTAAAGGGAACTTTGTAAATACTTTCACTCTGTAAGCATTCAATCAACTTCCATGAGAGGAATCTACAGAATATTTATTAATTGGACCATCCTTTAAAATGGCTTTTAGCATGATGAGAGAATTTTTTTATTTTCACTCCAACTCAGGATGCTATTTTATGGTAGCAACTTGATGTGTGATAGTGTTGTCATTCAAGCAATTATCTAAGTGAATGTCAAGTAAGTCGAGACTATTGACAACTTCCCAGACAGGTATTTTTCCTCTCTATTTTTATCAGAATAAAAAGTTATTTCTTTATAGCCTCTGAGCTAAAAATGTAAAGAAAGCAAAGGTTTCCAAGATCTTACTTGAAAACTGAATTATAGACATTGCTATGCAGCTGTAATTGAATGTTATTGAAAAAAACCTCACAACTGAGCTTTGACAGAAAATCCTGGTTATAAAGCAAGATATGTTAGCATTTTGGTAAAGCTGAAGCTAATTATGAGAATGGAAGAGGGGCAGCTACCATTGTTTTTGATAGTATGTGAAAATAAGTATCATTGAAATCCAATGTTACGAACCAACTTCCCAAATGAAGTAGTTGAACCATGCTTACTGTTATGACTATGCAGAAATTCTTAATGCTGATTAAAAAAAAGTTAAGATTATACAGGAGAGGCACAACCTCAGTCTAAGGCGAAATGAGAACAAACATTCTTTTTACATAGAGGCTGTGGTACTGGTTCTATATCTCTTTTGCAAATGAGTTAGCTACTTTTGGATGAATGTTACAGATAGCACTTGGAAAGGGATTAATGTCAAGCTGCATAACTAAGACTTTTGTGATGAAAGGATGTGATACATTTCACTAGTCCAACATTATCTGCCAAACTAGTTGGTAAAAACAGTCTGTCTACAAGCTACATAGCATAGTTTGGAACGGATGTCTGCAAATCACTTGTGTTGAAATGGTTAATACCTCTGTATCTCCAAGAAACACTTTTGAGAATATTTTACCAGTTTAGAATTCAGAGTAAAACTTGTAATTGCATTTTGAGAAGGAGCTTTGATCTCATCCTTGGTAGTACAGTACAAATTCAACAGATGCTGAAGAACTAAAGTATGGAGTATTTTTCTCATATACGGAAATTAGCTGAAATACCATTGATTTTGAAGACAAAGTTCTTTACATGGCATTCTGCCTTCGAAGTTCTGAGGGTTTCACAAGCCTCCCTAGACAAATAGCACTTGTCACATATTTTGCTGTGTAGTTCACCTTATGCCACAAAATGTTGCTCTGTTGTTTTGACAGTCCTTCTGTCTCAATACATGCTGAAAAACTCCTCAAAGAAAAAAAAGATAATTGCCCACAGAAGTTGGTAATTCTGAAGTCCAAAGTTGCTGTGAAATAAAAACTGTGACCAAAATCGTCATGTTTATGGCTTTTCTTACTGGTAGGAGATGCTTTTATTATGAAATATGGTGATGTGTATCTGAAAAGTGAATTTCCCCCCCTGAATCCTGTAGATTTTTTCCAGTCTCTTAAAAGTTGGAAGAATGGATGACAAATTAAGGAATAAAGTTCCTTAGCATCATACAGTATTATAATATTAATATAACTGAAGGTACTGGAAGATTTTGAATAACAAAACACTGGATTCTCTACTAACAGACTTAAGATGTCTAGCTCTAAAGCTTGCCCTGCACAGAGGCTATAGGTAAAATGGGAGTGGGGATGATGGCAGCACCTATCATCATTAGATCTGATGAGGTGATAAGAAGGGTATATTGATAATGTAAACTCAATTGTATGTATTTAAGACTGCTGAAGAGGCAGGAGGGGCCAATGGAGTATTTCAGGATATAGTACTGATGTTTAAGCTAATAACTGTTCTGGAGATATCATGGCAATAAATCTCTATCCCAAGAACCTCAATCCTGTATTCAGATACCAGCAAAGTTTTGATACGGCGGAAGTAGGAAACAGGTATCAATATAGATACGAAATAAGCAAATAATTCTTGCCTATCCATTGGCAATATGGGGGCATTTCCATTGTTGGAAGGATTATAGTCATCTAACTTTTCTCCAGTCTGTAGAATCTTGGATTTTGCTTTCTCAGAACAACAGAAGTAACACAAAATCTAACATCAAAGTTGGTACTAGTGAGATCAGTTTTGGGATTGAAAAAAATATATATCAAAGTTAACACTTTGATTGTCATTATTATAGAATTTTGTGAAATGGATGGTAACAGTGCCATAAATGGAACAAGGTTTTGCAAAGCCTTGAGACCATTTTCTTACTGCTCCTTTTCTGAAGGGAGAGTTGCCTGAAGAGTTTGTTCTGTTACTCAAGGTAAAAAACAGCAACAATAGAGCCAGAGAAAATAAAAAAGAAATCTTCAGCTAAGGAATTTTCCAGAACATCTTTTTTGTATAAGTGCTACCTCATACATGTGGCTCACAAATACCATGAAGTCTACCTACAGGTATCTTCAATGCTCTTTTCTGATGAGTACATGAAGACAGATTTTTGACATCTTGACAGGAACTATAAAATCCTGTTGGTTGCTAGATGCTTGGATGAATTTAAAAGCTTCCAATCATGAAATGTTTTTTTGCTGAGATATTTAGTTTTTTGAGGCGTAAGATGGCTTTATTTTTTCATTCTTTTGGTAGATCATAAAATTCAAATCTAGAGAGACGTATTATGGTTCTGTCCTTAAATGAATAAATGAATAAGAAGTGGCCTTAACATAATTCTTGTGTTCATGGGACCCTTTAATTGTAAGGAAGAAATAAATTTATTTTCTTGAAGTTCTATGATCCAACAGATCAGTCACAACTTGTAACTAGTGCATTGGCCAATTCAAGAAGGCAATCAGTTTAGTTTTCTATCAGCAGATTGATGGTTCTTAAGAATTTTGAAGATACATGGCTAGAATGAGACTTGGTATGAATTCTTAGATATTTGGTTCCATTGATGTAATTAGTGGCAATATTTTTGCAGCAAGAAAAACTTTTATTTTTTTGAAAAAGGGGGTTGATCCCCAAGGTCCATAAAGAGCATGTGTAAAATGTGAAGTTGCTAGAGTAGATAAAGCTGAAATTTTCAACCACATTATTTTTTTTCATTTGGGAGGAAAGTTCTATGTGGACTCAATCTCAATCAAATCAGTGATTGGCTAGACTAGCTAGAGGGACTGTATTGCTTCATTTTCACAGCACAATTTTAGGAGTTTTTCAGAAATTGTAAAAGTGGAGACATGGATATTTGTGGATTAATAAATTGTTTATCTTTGATTTATCTTAGTTCTTTGGAAGGTTTAAACATGATAGTCAGGTAAAATGAAATGGTTGGTTAGCTTTGGACCTATGTTCATTTCCTCCTGGCTAGTGAAAAGGCTTTTTAAAAAATCCTTGTCACCCTTATGGTATTCTAAGATTCTGGAAGTAAAAAAAGGAACAAATGAAATCAATCTAAGAGCACTGATTCTTATCTTTGTTTCTTAATAATTGCATGTGTTTTCTTGCAGCAAAATATAGGTCAAATCTCTGAAATGGATAGCATCCAGAGTTGAGTAATCCGGTAATCCAAAAGGGCTCCTGTGCATGAAAATTACTGTAGGTCATTCTTGGCCAGCCTGGGATGAACCAAAGATGCCATCTTTTATGTTGTTTTTATACTGGCAGAAACTCCAAATGCTACTTCAGTGTTTTTATGTACATCTCAACCTTTTCTCATAGGGGAGATTAGGACTTTACCTCACCATACCTGCAACAGAGGTATCAGCAATAGGAAATTTGAGTAGTTCTGAAACTTGACTGGGAAATGCACAGTGTTTATTCACTAATTCAAAGTCTGTTTCTGGTGGCATGGGGCAATCTGCTTTTCAAAGGTTATTAAGGTAGTTTGAAGACAATAACTACATACATGGTAAGAAAGAAAATGGCTTAGGGGAAGCAAGTAGTCAGGTTCACTGAACAGAAGAGAATTATAGAACACTAATGTATTGGCCAATAAGTTGTGAAAAATTCACCTTGGAATAAACAAGTCCCTGTAGAGGGAGGCTAAAGTTTTCCTGAAATGGCAGCTTCCATTTTCAAAATAGAATCCAGAGATTTCCAAGAAGCTGCAAGACAGCAAAGAGGAAATACTAATGTATACCTTTTCATTGCCTTTGGAATTTTCCCACTTTTAAAGAGCCTTTCTTTGAACTTTGAGAATAAATTATCAGCCTTAGATGGGAAAAAGATGAAGAAAAGGTGAAATAATGTTCTGAAATATCCTGAATCCCAATGTAGTAAATATGACTTCTCCTTATGGGGACAGATTCTTTTGATAGTCCAAAAGCACTTATTTGCACCAACCAACCAAATATCATTGACCCTATGTTGAGAAACAGTTTGGTAATGTTGAGAAGTTATTCCATCTCTTAAAACCCCAAACTACCCTTCAAAATAGGTCTAAAAGTTATATCTAATGGGAAGAGGGGGGAAATCATGATAAATCCAAATGAATTGTTGGAGGTCATAACTGACCCAAAGATTTCCACCCTTGAATTAGGAAGGATCTAGATCTGCCCCTTAACTCTAATGTCTTGGGTTTCTTCCCTGGATAACTGAGTTGGAGCAAATGGGAGATTTATTACTCACCCCCACCTCAGACATCCACCCAGAAGGTCTTGGAACCAAAATGGAAAGCTGCCCTGAGGGATGGAATGTTGGCCCTCTTCCAAGCTGTTGCCCTCAGAAGCCTCCATTCGTTGAGTTCGAAGAAGTGGGCTCGGTGACTGTGTCCCCGCCCTGCCCTGTAGAAAAGTGGAGGGCAACGGGATGGAACTCAGCACTTAGGAATGGAAGAGGTTGCAGCTTATGGGTATTTGGTGGTTGATGGAACCTAATGGCTGGCACAAGTGCTGTGGTCTCTAGTGATACTGAGTGTCATGAACCATCTAGTACTACATTCCCATAGTTACAAAGGAATGTCAGGAATAGACATAAAGCCTCTGGTTCCTGGTTTCCTGTTTCTACGCTGGAGGCAGATTAGCAAGAGTGCAGAAAATATACCACCCAATCCCATTGCCTTCTCACTTGCCCTACCTTTTAGCTAGGTAAGTAGTTATAGGAGGTAGAAAGGGAAAAGGAGATGCTGGGTAGGTATAAAGAAAAATAAAAACCAACATTTTCTAAATATGATGCATACTGAGTGGACTATTAAAGAATTCCATCAGACCAATCACTCTACTCTCTAGGCATGACCACAGGTAGAGGCAAATGTACTTGTGAACCCTATTAGCTCCAGGAAGTTGTGCCATCCTGAGGTGGATGATGCCTTCTATAGGACACAAGAGAAGAGCAACAATCTCATTTATTTCTTAACTCAAACCAATCATAGGAAATTTAATCAACCAAGAGGCTGAAAGATTTGGCATGTTTAATTCAATAGCAAGAGGCAATTAAGGATAGTTTTGCATTTCCACTATAGCTTCTGCATAGTAATTCAGAAATGTAGGAACTATATGGGAGATATGCAATTGCATCTGGAGGACTGTATAACTATTAGCAACCAAATGGCCCTAGCATAATTGGACAGAATAATTTTTCCTTCCTTAATAAAACAACTGAAGAAGACAACAATTTTGCTCCCCAATTCTCAGATTATGTCAGAAACTTTTAAATGTAGGGATTGACGCAATAATGCACTTTTTTATTACTATTTGAATCAGAATCCTTGGATACATAGCCCAACATTAAAAACTGCTACAGTTCATCTGAAGAACCTCATTCACAAATTTTGACTCTACTTGAGTATCATTTTGAAGCATTTCATAATGTCCTTAGTGTTCTTGCTTGAATTCATGTGATTTGCCTTCTCCTGTGTCATTCCATCATATAGTGGCATATTTGCTACATAATTTTCCTAGTCTCAGACTGCACTGCACCTCAATCAACTCACTGTATCTCTGGCTAACAAAGGTAGAGAAAAGTCCTTTCCATTCAAGTGAAAGTGAACATTTCAATAGCTAGGCCATGAATCAGTAACAGAACTCCAATGGATGAAGTGAAGGAAAGATCTTTCTCTCGGTCTCACTCACACACACATGGAAAATGTCACAAGAACTCTGGTTGCTGAATTGGGAATTGGGAGAGAAAAAAGACACACTTTGGATCAGTTACTGAATTGTGCAGAGGATTAGGGTTAGGGATATACTGAGGGACAGAAGGAAAAATTTCTGACAGAACTGTATTGACAGAGGAAGAGGCATGAAAGTAGAGAAAAAGGGGCAGAAAAAGGAGTACCGTATTTTTCTGAGTATAAGACGCACCTTTTCTCCCCCTAATTGGGGCTGATAATTCAGGTGCGTCTTATAC
>JANHFT010006955.1:63450-74448 GCA_032467955.1 Pseudoxenodon macrops | reverse complement strand
TTCGGTGTATAAGACGCACCCAAGTTTTCACCCTCTTTTTGGGGGTAAAAAAGTGCGTCTTATACTCAGAAAAATACGATATTTCTTTTAAAAAAAATGTAGAATCAGAGAGATATGAAAACAAGAATATACTGACTATATCAATTAAATTACAGTTAGGAAAATATAACATTCATTCAATGCTAATTCATAAAAAAGCATTTCCTAAACTAGAGACCATTAGGCGCATGAACATTAAAGTCAACAGATTTCCATCCACACACAGGCACCCAGTACAAACTATGATGACAAGGTATGATAATACTTGTGCCAGGATCCCATAATTCAAAACTCGCCTTTTTGTACTTGCATTGCAATATCAGCCGGAAGTACATAATTTTTATGGTTTCTCTGTGACATTTGTTTTGTTATTCCCCCTCCCCGCCTATGTTCACAAGGTGGAAAAGAATTTTGTGGATAAAAGCTTATGTTATACAGTAATAAATGCTCTTAGTTCTTTAAATGCTGCAAAATACTTTAATTATTATTAAGCTGCATGCTGAACTAAAACAAGTAAATTTATCCTATTGTGGAGATTGGGGAATTGTTAAATTTTTGATTATCCAAAACACAAGAATTCTTCAAGGAAATTTAAGTACTATTATAATATCTCTTCTTTAGATGATATTGTGCATCAAATAAGTATGTGAAAACTAATAAAGGAACCTAAGTTCATGCCTTTTCATGAAATAGTATGAAGCCTGACTTCAGCCTTCTTGCTTTATCTTTTTTTCAACTTACTATAGAATATCTACGTGTGTGTATATGTGTGTGTGTGTGTATGTATAACAATATAAAATCAAAGATTCCAGGGTGAGTTTTTTGTTTGCTTGCTTTTTACACTTCTAGCCCAAACATACCTTGAGCTTTGGCAACCGCTTGATAGTTTTGAGGGGTCTGAGGACACGAAGAACACGTAAGGATTTAATGGTGTTGATGTCTTTTCCTTTACTGCCTCTGTAGGAAGATGTTGGATGGGGACAAAAAGCAGGAAAAAAATGAAGCTGGATCTCTACAATAATCCTGACAGTGTTTCCAAATACAAAGATGCAATCTATTTTATAACCAGAATGCTAGTAACACTGTATGAACGCTATTCTTTTTGGCCATCCACACACCTTTCGTCAATTATTTCTTAAATAAAATGTTGCTCTAGAAATTGTTTACCACTTATATCACATCTGTTTCAAACATCAGTCCATTCCCTCTATTCTTCTAGTATGCTTTTGATTTCATCTATTTCTTTATCTATTAGAGTGCTCTTTCAATATCTCTCCATTAACCTGTTTTACAATCCTTTAAGAACTGCTTTAACCTGCAGGAATCTAAGGATTTAGTACCCCTGTGGGAATTAGAACAAGTGTACAAATACTTCCGCGGAATACATCCTTCATATTAGAAAAAATAGTTGTGTCTAATTGTGAATTTTCACAGAAGATTTTGACTTTAAAAAAGGTCTCCAGTTCCTGCAGACTTCATTGATATCTGTGTAATTTCCTCAGTAACAGCTGGAAGAAATTTGTCACTGTCTTCTTTCATTCTTCCAGGATGATTCCTTCTGATTTCTCAGCCTGTCATACAATTCCCTGGTAGTCGTCCAGCCAAGGACAAAGCAGGGCTGAACCCAGAGTAAGTCAGTCAGGTACTAATTCTATAACCTAGTAAGGATTTTGCTTTAAAGCTTCTTTAATTTTTTTAGTTGTCTGACATGAGATCCACATCCTTCTGGATGTAATTGCACTGGGATATAAAAAGTAATATGCCTCTATTTTGGGTATTCATTAATAGTAGCTGATAAACAGCCTCAAAAAAATCAATTTCTACCAAACTCCCCAGTCTTCCCAAGATTCACAAATCTTGCAACTGTGATGATGTACAGTCTATCTTTCTAGGTTGCACTGCATTACCTTCTGTGCTGATAGGTTCACTTCACAAACTCACCATGATTTGAAATATATGCATAAACACACACACAGCCTCATTTTTATGCCACTTAAAAAAAAACACTGTTATTTTCATTTGGTTGTGCATCTGAGCGTATTGACACATCAAAACAAAAAAGATTCATTTTTCATTTTATTGTGGATTTTCTGACATTAAGGATAAAGAATGAGAAGAACTTGCACTCTGGCAATGCTTGAAAATATTTGGTAATATTTCTGCAGAGAAATCTATACCTCATTGTAAAGGAATGTTCTGCTACTTGGAGGGATATATTCTAGGGTTTAACAGTTCAGTTTTGCAGATAACTTACACACTCACGCATTACGATGAAAACAGCATTATAAATCTTATTTTCAGATGTATTACACAAAGAGAAAAAGCAACTATATGCTTAAAGGTTGATTTTCTTCCCATCTATCATGTCAACATGCTCAAAGAGGGGAAATGTGGCAGAAATTATTGTTTTCTGGGTCAGTTAGTTGCATGTGAAAATGAATCTATACCTAACCTATTTTGCTGCATGACCAGAAAAGCCTTTGCATTGGAGAGAATTCAGAGCTCATTCTGCAGTGGTCTGGTTTTTAGATGACTGCAGTATTTGCTTTTTTTTTTAAATAAGTGATTCTTTAAGGCCCATTTAGGAAAAGTATTTGGGTCAGTGGAGAGGGTGTGCTAGCGGTAAGCTATTGTGCAAACGTACAGAGACTCCAATTATCTTTGTGGTGGCTAGCTTTAGTCTCAAACAAAACCAAGCAAATTTCCCAATCAATAATACACTTATGAGGTATAAAGTGCTTGCCTAGGGGTTAACTGTCCCCCCTGATGTCTGTGAGTGAATTACCAGAGGCTTATGAAAACAGGCCCACTTGGGGCACTGGAGCTCTGGGCTGCTTCAACATGCATTCAATAGCCACACAGGAAACTAAAGGCCAAAAAGGTGGACAGTGCGTACTGTCCCCCTTACCTTGCTAATGGAAGTGCCAACCTCAATTATGTCCCCATATATTTTGAATTTCCTCTCTCAAAGCTGGAGCAGACAAGATGTGCAGAGGAAAATGAAATTCTCCCAATTTCCTCAGCAGCAGCTGTGGGGATTGTAACCATGGTCATTGGTGAACTAAACCAGTCATACCAGGTGAGGTGCTATAGGCAGATGAATATGAGCAAACCTGATTGGGACTGGGTTGATTGTGTTGTGCAAATGGCCCTTGCAGAGCCTTTTCTCCTGGGCTATATGAGGAAATTCCAGCAAGCTCATCTGAGCACAGCTTGCATGCCAATAAGTTTCACACAAAAAATACATGGACCCAACTAATAAAAGACCAAAAGCACAACGTATTTAGATTCAGTCAAATTGCCTTGATTCCATCCAGCAATCAATTTTACTCCAAGTTTGGAGAAACTACTCTCCTTTTCTTTAATAGCCTGTAAGCTCAGTAAATTAACTACCATATTTTTCGGAGTATAAGACGCACCTCTGTATAAGATGCACCAAGATTTCGAAGAGGTAAATAAGAAAAAAAAAGTTTTTGTCTTCCCTGGTGTTTTTTTTTGCAAAAATGGGCCTGTTTTTCACCCGGTTTTGTGAAAAACGGGTTGTACAGAGGGTTTGGGAGGCATGCAGACTGCTTCTGAGTGCTGGGGAAAGGCAAAAACGCCTCAGTTTTTGTGAAAAATGGACGAAAAATGGCCCATTTTTTGCAAAAACATGCGTTTTTGCCTTCTCTAGTCCACAGAAACAGTCTGCAAGCCTCCCAAACCCTCTGCATACCCCATTTTTGCGAAAATTAATTAATAAATTAATCAGTTACTCATTACTATCGGAAAAACACATACAAAATATATAAACCAGTAGTTTTATGGAGATACCTGGCTCATTTTCATTAATTTTAAACATGAGCCCTGAGAAGCCTCCAGCTAATTAGTTGCTTCCTCACTCAAATGCCACTTTAGACCCCAGCTTTCAACAAATTGTACTTGAATTGCTTTGGGTGTCCATGCTATTTTTTGTATTTCCTGATGAACAGGGTTGGCACATAAAGCCTTTATAGAACTTTTTTGAATGTTCCTAAAGTCCCTCAGTTCTGACTCCCTTGTAGGCATAACGGCTTTGATAGGTATCACAATATTTCAAAACCATCTCAACACTGATGTTTAAAGATGTAGGACATTTATTTAAAGGACACTGACATTCCTTCCAATATCCAATAGGTTGACAAGTGTTCAAGAATCTGGTTTCTAAATGTAATGGAGCAGCTTTTAAAACCTCAATAGAATAAAGATACATTTAAAGCCTGCAAGTCAGTTTTTCTAGTACTGGATTGACTTGAGAAATAAAAATAACTACATTATAAATATAGATTAAGAACATCTATATGGCCATAAAGATCTAGTTTTGTGCCTTTATTTTGTGTTGTTTTGATTACTTTTATGTTTTTATGTTATATGCTGCCCAGAGACACTGGTTGAGAGGGGTGGCTATAGAAATCAGATAAATAAATAAAATGTCCAAGCAAATAGCCAGATAGGTAGCCATTACGACTGTAACTGTTTCTCTGACCTATTTTCTAATTTACGTTTTTGAATAGTGATGATGATGACAATGATGAAGATTTTACATTTATGTCAACCCCGAAGAACAATATGATAATACAAAGTATCTGGTGCTCAAAAAAATTTGTTTTAGAATGGAAAGATGTTTTTGACATTTGATTAAAACCATATTTAACCATACTGTTAAGAGTATTGTGATGGCTAGCAATAACATATTCCAGTCTGTTCCTTTTAGCAGCCTTGCAACATAATCATCTTTTCAACATTGTGCTTCTCCAGCATAAATATTTAGTGGCTATTAAAAATAAGTCTTCAGAATAGAGAATGAAATATTTGGCTGCAGAACAAAGGACTACCTCTGCCACAATTCCTAGCAATTGGGACTTTTTGACCAGACCCAACAATGTTCCAGTCACAATTGCTTGTCCTCAGGTTAACTGGAATGTTGTTTTCAGTGGCCCAACAAGGCAAAAACCGACTACTGTACCTAGTTCAAGGTCACTACAACAAAACTGATTCCTAGAAAGTGTAACCTGACAGGAAGGCACAGAAATCCTAACTCATGTGAGATGGAACAGAATCAATGAAATGTCTGATGTTTGGAGAGAGATAAAAAGAGCTCCAATTTGTTTTGCTTTCCAATCGTATTAGTTACATGCAGTGATGCATAACCAGATTCACATAAATAAATAGCATGTATACCAGAGAGTGTTTGGGAGAGAAAGTGATAGAGGCAGACAGACAGAAAGAAAGACTTTACCGTGAGCTGCTCCTGTTGTGAAGTGGCAGTGAAAAGAAGAGACAAAGAAAGTGAGAAACAATCAGAAAGAGAACACAGAACATAAAATCTAATGATACCATACTATGTAATGCCTTTTACAGACAGGACATTTATTTGCTCTTCAGCTACTGCCTTGAAGTAGATGGAAGGAGTTTACTTCAGTAAATTATCTACACATGTATAAGTTAGTAAGATGAGCCTTCTACTATTGAGACAGCCCTCCACTTGCATAGCCCCCAGTTTTGTACATCAAGGACAAACCTATTTATCTCTAAAATGTCTGATTAAAAATAAAATGGTGGCAAAGGGAAGCAACCAGATATATTTATTGTTTATCCCTTAGCTAATACTTACATTAATTTTTATTTGAAATATTACCTTAAATCCTTTTCTTGGAAATTTTTCACTAAATGGAGGGAAAATTCATAATTCCTTCATCACTAACCAGAAAATAAATCTTGATTGAGGAATGGTATTCAATGGAAAGACTTTAAACTCCTAAGCATACTTAATAGAATAACCTTTACTAACTTGGTATACTCCAAATGTCTTGGATTACTATACAAGTCCCATAAGGACTTTCCCATTTGCATTTAATTGTGTTACAAATATGTTGTGCCAACATTGTTTTCTGCCATGTTCCCATGAATGCATGGGAATTTCAGGTATGGAATTCTTAGTAGCACAAATGTTAAAGTAGTGTCCACCTCCCCTAATTCCAATAGAGAGAATCAAGGTATATAAAATTTGTAAAGCTTTCTTACTCATTACCTTGTAGGGAATTGACGTGACATTAAATGGGTCACCAGGCAATAGAAGTGAAGTTGGATTTAATGATGGGAACATTAAGTTTCATACTGGCATAGCTTTTGACTGATTCAATGATAGGCAGAAAACACATCAATTAGCAAACTATCCCTACATTCTAGAGGCAGTATGGCTGATTCGAGACTGTGAGAATTATACATGCGCTGGGAAGGCAAGAGGCTGGGGAAAGATATATTTGAGATTGTCAAAACATAGTGAGTCTTATTTCCAATAGAAATGATAGAATCATAGGCCTGAAAGGGACTTTGGAGGTCTTCAAGTCTAACCCCTTGCTCAGGACAGGAGTCTTATACTATCCCCGTCAAATGGTTGTCCAATCTATTTTTGAAAATCTCCAGTGATGGAGCACCCACAATCCCAGGAGGCAAATTATTTCATTCTCACTGTTAGAAAAATTTCCCTTGCTTCTGGATTTGATCTCTCTTTATCAAGTTTCTACCCATTATTTCTTGTCCTGTTACCTGGTGCTTTAGAGAATAAATCTCCTTTTTTTGTGACAGCCCTTCAAATACTGGTAGATAGTTATTTTAATTATCCTAATTCTTCTCTTTGATTAGACATACCTAGCTCCCTCAAGCATTTGTCATACAATTTAGCCTCCAGACCCTTTATTATTTTTGGTGTTCTTCTCATCACATTTTCCAGAATCTCAACTTGTTTTTTATATATTTTTTATATATCAGAACTGAATGAAGTATTCTAAATGTGGTCTCACCAGCACAGAGTAGTCAACAGAGGGATAGCACCAAGACAAGAAGAAGTGATAGTACTTCTTGTTGTCTTGATGCTGTTCCTCTGTTGATAAATCTAGGCTTGCATTGGCTTATTTGGCAGCTGTAGCACACTGCTGATTCATACTTAAGTGTTCATACTCACAATATGGAATTATAATAAATATAAACAATGAACAATGAATATAAACAATAACCATGGAGAGATAGGCTTCATGTTTTGTGTAGAGCTATGGATAGAGTACTTTTGTGCATTCATCAATAATGATAGAAATACAATTTTTTCATGCAGCTCTGCTAACTTTCTCTATCAAAATAATGCTTTTACCCAAAACAGATTGTGATAAGCATCATAGTTACAGGGTCAGGTTTTAAGCTTTTAGTAGCACAACTGAGGTTTATTGAGATTCTTAGCTCAAACCTGGAAAATAGTCATGAAAAGTGCCTTATATTCCTAAATAAAACCATTGAGGGATGGACAATAATATGAAGTATGACACAATACAATACACAATAGTATATAGAGTCAGGTGATAGCAACACAGCAGAAAATAGTATAGATGCTTTTTCAGTTAACTGAAATGGACTGACTGACTAAAAAAAGCAATTTCTCACAGTTGATAAATTCTGATGAAGTTGGTAAAAGTTAAGACAGAAAAATAACCATATCCACAGTGATCAGGGGAGCATGAAGTAAAAGATGTTAAAAAAAGGTAAGATAAGGAAATGTAATTTATTCTTTAAAATTTAACCATATTCAACCACTCTTCTAAGTTTGCAGATCTCAGAAGATAATATGAAAATAAGATCTATTTCCATTTATATGTTGTTGAGCGTCACATTACTGATCAACAAATTTCATTTCTGACATCTCCAACTGTACACACTGTGTAGCTGATTCACTTCTGCTGTTTTTGAAATAGAAACATTACAGATTACCAAAAGAAATGTACATTTCTTGCAGACTGGATTCATAGCTCACCTTCTTTTATCCAGGAAATATTAGGAGTCAACTTTTGCTATGCTAAGAGCAAACTGTTTCAAAATAAGCTACTGCTTATGATTCAAAACAAATCATGAAGCTATTCCATCCTATTAATTTCATAATAAGAAAAGATAGAAGAAGCCGTTGGAAAAACATGGAGGAATAAAAATATCAGTTCCCAGTTTTACTCACTCCACGAATAACAAAGTGATTATAGAATAACAACTTACTTGGAAGTACCTTAAATTCAAAAGAAGGAATATTTATGGGAGTTTGTTAGAACCAACTGAATTCTCACCACACATAACATTAAATGAATGCAAGAGCATTCATTCCCTTAAAAACTTACTGGAGCTTCCCATTACACAAACTTTGGACAACACCTGACTCACAATTCTTCCTCTTAGGGCTGTTCTACAGCTGAGCCAACAAATATGCTAATTGTAGAATGTTCAGTTCCAAGTGCCTTCTGCTGCATCTCTTTTAATCCATCATGAAGCAAACAGAACCTAAAATTTGTCAGAGGGACTACACATCTAGGGAAGCCTTGCTTAGAAGATGTGATCAGCATCAGCATTTCATTAAAAAAAAAAGTTTTTTATTTTGTTTCCATACAGACATTCACATATTTATCATCACATTTCACAAGTCATTCATTTTTTACAAAACTTTTATACATATATTGTATTTTTTCTTATTCCTCTGTTAGTTCAAGGCTGCTTTTTTACCATCCCCCCTTTCTATTCCATTCTTTCTTTCTTACCTTTCTTACCTTCCCCCCTCCTTCTCCTTCCTTTCCTACCTCTCCTCTCCTGCTCCAACTCCTCTTCTCTATCTCCCCTCCTACTCTCTCCCTAATTTCTCTTCTCTCCTCTTCTCCCCTCCTCCTCCTTTCTTCCTTCCTACTTCCTCTCCCTCTTCTCCTTCCCTTCCTACTCTTTTCTATTTTTCTGAGATGGTATTCCAGCAACCTTGAATTCTTTTCAAACAACCTTGCATTTTTCATATCTTATTTTATACAAATTCCCTTGATTTATTTCTTTAACTTTCATGTGTTTGTCTACTACTATATATCAAATTCAATATTTTTCTTCCCCCCTTCCCCCTCACCACTTTCATAGTGTCACATCTGAGTTCATCCTTCAATTCTATTCTTTTTCTTCATTTATATTCATTTTCCAACCATTCATAAAATTTCCTCCAGGTCTTGTAATACAATGAATCCTGTTTATCTTTTATTCTTAATGTTAATCTATTCATTTCAGCGCAGTCTAAATTTTTCTTTATTATCTGCTCATTTCCCGGGATATTTCCTGCTTTCCAATTTTGTGCAAATACAATCCTCGCTTCTGTTATTATATGTACTATAAAATAAATATCTTCTTTTTAAAATTTCTCTGGTAAAATACCCAATAAAAATATTTCTGGTTTCAATTCTAACTTTTCTTCCACCATTTTTCCTAACCACGTTTGTATTTTAATCCAAAAGTTTCTTGCTTCTGTGCATGTCCACCACATATGGCAATAAGAGCCTGGTATTTGATGACATTTCCAACATTTTGCTGATTTATCTTTAAACATTTTTGCTAGTTAAAGCATCAGCATTTCAGAGTAACAGAAAATCACAACTTTTTTCATCTTACCATTTTTTGCCATTCCATTTTTAGACCATTCCCTGCACCAGCATCTTTTTGAATTGAAATGCCATTTCTACTGTATTGTAAATTAACCACCACTTCAATTTATTCTTGCTTAAAAACAGTAGGCATATTTCTGAGTAATCTATAGAAACTCTGAAATAGTATAAGTCAAGCTGTCTGTTAAATGGGTTTCAATTGTATTGTTTCTTATGAAAATAGAACAGTAAAAAGAGTTCCATTCAAAAGCCTTAGCTCATTTCTCCCAGGTGACTTTGGTGCTTCTATTTATATGCTGATCAAGTTTACAAAAGGCTCAGCTAGCTTTCTTGTGTAGCTAGTTACCCTTTGAATACCTTTGGGAAGTGTGGGTAAAACAGTTGCCTTCCTTGGCCTGGCAATGCCATTGGCTTACTAGGATAAACATTTTAAGAATGTTAGCTATATTTTACCATGTTTTGACCCCCGAAATATGGCCTTGGCCTTATTATCAGGGGGATTATTATTTTGGGGGTGCAGTAGGCGGAGAGCTTGGGACTGGATGTCTCATCGCAGCCGTCTCCCCTTCCTGATCTTCGCGCCGGCCGAGCAGCTGGCCCTTAACTGCCGCTTGTGGAACAGAAAACCGGAAAGCCTTGTTGTGCCGTTTCCTAGTGCAAACTGCAGGACTGCCATGAGCTTCATCATACCGGCACAGGTAGTGTCCTGCCGCTTGCGGCTATGCTGGTATGTCGAACCTCGCAGTAGTGATGCCGTTCACGCGAGAAAATGGCACAAGCCTTGCACAGTCCTGCTACACAAGGCAGCAGCGGCGGCTGTGATACATGCATCCTACCTGACATATGTAGCACCATCGCATTCCACGCCGTTGTGTCCAGAGAAGCAAGTTGCAAAAGAAAACTTCTTGTGAGTTTGAAAGTTTGATTGAACTCGCGAGAAGTTTTCTTTTGCAATGTGCTTCCCTGGACACAACGGCGAGGAAAGCGATGGTGTTACAAGTGTCAGGTAGGATGCGCATCTCACGGTAGGGTGCAATTTGGAGGTGGCAGGTGGGGTGGGGCAGGGTGGCCCACAAGACATGCATCTTACCAGCATCTGGCTTCTCTCCGCTATTTCTCTCTTTCAGCCAGGCATCGCAAGGAAACGGCTTGCACTGTAAAGCAAGCGAGTTGCCGTCTCTTCTCCCCCCCCTCGCTGGGCATGGCAAGGCTCCTGCCCCTTGCTTAGCCACCCGCCCCCTTTAGCGATGCGATTTGGGGGTGCAGGTGGGGTGGGGTGAACTGCAAGATGTTAACCCCGGCTAGAAGCTGCTGGAAGCGGAGAAGAGGCCGGTCGGGCCAGCCGCCTGCTGCTGTGTCTTCTGGCAACCGGGGCAGAGAGGCAGCAAAGGGCAGAGGGAGTCACAGCCCTGCTGGAGCTGGAAGCATAGAGCGGGGCGCGCACTTCCAGAGCGGTCGCTGCTGGAAGATTCTGCAGCAGGTGGCTGGCCTGACTGGCCTC
>JANHFT010006955.1:52076-62737 GCA_032467955.1 Pseudoxenodon macrops | reverse complement strand
TGCCTTCTAGTACCCACATTGAATAACAGTCCTACATATCTTCTAGTGCAGGGATTCTCAAACAATGGCCCGCGGGCCACATGCAGCCTGTCAATCCAAAGTATCTGGCCCGCGGAGTCCTGGGATTAAGCCCCACCCCTTGCCCCACCCCTCACCGTCGGCCTTATCTTCCAGCAAGCATCCACTCCAGCTACACTTCTTTCACTGGTTGAGCTGCACTTCTGATCACACAGCTTCTGCCGAAGGTAAGGCCAGGCTGAAAGGTGCAGGGGAGGACCAGCTATGGGGTGATCTTGCCGGTGCAGCCACGTGATCCAGGACCAGTGTTTGAGTAGGGGAGGGGCTGCTGCTGCCTTGAAAAGCAGCTCTGGGCTGCTCAAGTGCTGCTTTAAATTAAAAGTGTTTGAAAACGCATTCAAAACAGCCAAAAAGCCTTTCAGAATGTTTTTCAAAGCCATGTGACCCAGGACCGCTGCTTTTAAAGTAGGAGAAAGAAGGAGGAAGACAATAAAATTGGACTGTTAAATTTGTCGTGCCCTCCCAGTCACATGGTCACCTAGCCATGACGCCCCCCACCCAACTGTCTGAGGGACTGTGAATTGGCCCCCTGTTTAAAAAGATTGAGGACCTTGTTCTAGTGCAAGGTACTATATAAACTTCATGGAGGATCTTCTGATCAAATCCATCAGGATAGCATCAGCTTCTTTCTACCAGCTCTGATAGATTGTGATAGCACATTGGACAACAGTGAAGAGATCCCCAACTAAAAGCTGCACTACACAAGCTCCAATTGCAGCCAATAGTGAGACATATTTTATAATTTATCCAAATGCTCAGATTTTGCCCCTTCTAAGGGGAGATGTTATGTGAATATATAAGAAAGAGTATACAAGACTGGCTGCTTCATTGTAGGAGAAGTCTATGCAGGCCTGACAACATGCATGTCCACAAAACAAGGATGCTAGAGCAGCGGTCACCAACTGGTGGTCCAGTTGGACCTCTGGTAGTCCGTGAGAAAATTTTGATGGTTCGCAGAAAAATAATTTGCATTTTTTTATATTGCACTAAATCTGGGGTCCTCAAACTATGGCTCCTGGGCCGGATATGTGCAATGAACGTTTGTGTCGTGTTTGGGGGCAGAAATTCCGACTTGCGGTCTGCTTCAGCCTCCTGGTGTGGGGCTTTGGGCGAAGGCTGGAGGGAAGTGCTACTGGTGGCGAATAGCCAGAAGGCGTTTCAGTGGGTCTGCATCATGGTCTGACTGATCATCTCAGCCCGTTGAGCATCTAGGTGCTGGTACCTGGCCTTGCACTTTCGTAGGTCTTCCCTCTGGAAAGCCTATGCTCGTAGTCCTCAGTGAGGTGCTTCTGCTGAGCCTCCTTCTCGGGTAGATCCAATTTGAACTGCGCCAGCTGTTTTGCTAACTCTTTCTCATGGTGGCTGCTTAGGTCCAACAACTGCTTACTGTTGAGACCCTAAGAAGCCTGGGCGGGCAGGCAAGGAGTGGCTGGGAGGGTCCCAATAGAATTTAGTGGTCCCTGAGGGCCTAAAGGTTGGTGACCTTTGTGCTAGAGAATGGCTGGATTACCTACTTCCCAGCCACAACTACATTCTATGAAAGAAGATATCTCTCTGTGATCAGATCTGTCTTAATATCAGACCATAGATCATTCCTTAAGCTCCTCAGAGCCCATCACCAAGAATTCAGAACTCAGGCTCTTGTAAGTAGTAGCCAAACATATCTACTAAGCAAAATCTTCTCACCATCTACTGGACAATATTAGAAAATGTCTCTTGTAGCAGAAATGCAGCAAACCACTCTGCCAAAGGAAACAGCATGGCAAAGTAGGTGATTTTGCAAATATTCCATTCTCTCTCTCTCTCTCTCTCTCTCTCCTTCCCTCCCTCCCTCCCCCCTCTCTCTGTCACACACACAAACACCACACATGTGACATTTACTATAATATGAAAGTGCTTGAAAATGAAATAGAACAATCAGGTAAAGTGAAAAGTAAGACAAATGTTTCAGCCAAAATGCTGAATACATCAACCCAGTCAATTTCTGGACTTCTGGATCATATTTTATACTCTTATGATATGCTGTTATGAAGAAAAATAAATAGGAATAAACAGATATGTACATATCTTATCTTATAAGGTACTATAAAAACTTGCAGAACAATTAAATAATCAATACTAAAAAAAGAAAAGAAAAGAAAAGCAAACTCTGGGCAAAACCTCTTTTTTTCTAAATATTGCAATGAAGAAACTAATACATATAGACCTTGACCTGATGAGATAATCTTATTCCAACCTTACTGCATTACCCTCCTCTTTTCTTGCCTTTTCTATCTTCCATGGTCATTAAAGTGCAAACTGTAAATTATGGTACTCAACAATTGTATGTTTAAAATGACATGTATCTCTAAAAATCTACCTTCTGATTTTACAATTTGGTTCAGTTGCATTAACACCTAAAGCTCCCAAATTACTATCAACAGTGAAATGTTTTCATTATTATAGATCTACAGTATTTTATTGAATAATATTAAGATTCATGATAGTTCCTTCAAATAATTTTATATTCTATGCTGGAAGGATAATGTGTTAGAGGAGACAGTAAAGCATATGATGTATGTTTCCCACCATTGTTCTGTTTTAGTTTACCACCTAGTATAAGGTTGTTATATAATGCTGGTTAAAGTAATATGATGTAAATATAGCTTATTCTAAATAATACACCGACATTTTGGAATTGATCAATACTGTAATTCATTGGACATGGAGCATAGCAAAAAATTACTCTTTTACAATGGAAAAACCCATTTTGGATTTATAGTTTTAGATTGATGACATGTGTTCTTGGTCTGCTTATGAATTGGTTATTTAATGATACAATAGAAAGACTGATCAATAAATTTTCACATGGTCATGTAATATTTTATTTAAAAATTGAAATAGAATATGTGTAATTTATTTAGTATTTAAAAAAAAGTTGGGTCTATTTCTTTTAAATACTAAAGCAATATTCTTTAAAAAAAACACCATATACTTTAATAATTGTGAATAAAAAGATGTTAGACCAGCCTTCTCCAACTTGGTATTTTTAAGGTCAGTACAGTTTGTAGGCTTTCCTGGGCAACACATGTTCAAGGCATGAGACTGGGGACAATTATGTGAGATAATGCTTTCAATTTCTATTCTAAATTGGTCCAAGCTTCTCAAAATTATTCCTATAGAGGAAAGAAAATGGTGCTAATTTGTCCTCTAGAATTAGTCACCAAGGGAGCAATTACAGATTCAGTTAATGTCAAAGATATACCTTCAGAACCAGCAGTACAGCATTTTCTATCTCTAGTGTTCATATTTGCTATAGTGCCCTTGCATATTTTTCTCTTTGCCTTCCATTGTTTGGCAAAATAAATAAGGAACTAGGGCCAGGTTATATAGCTTCTAATGAACTCGTGGTAATGCAGAGAAAATAATAGGCTTGCTGAAACTGTTACCTATTTAATTTTTTTATTTCTGTCGTGGTATTCTGTAGACTATATTTTCTTATTACCAGAAGATTCTTGGTTATAATCCATATCTCTATTTATTAGAAAACTTTAGACTAAATCTTCTATACCTAAAGTATAATGCCCAGTTCTAAGACACACCATGTAACCTGATGAAAGAAGTGAAATATGAAATGAAAACTTCCTAGCTGCTTTAGTGGGACCTAGAATAACCTGAATTTTGTAATAAACATTAACTACTGTATTTACTGTAAGGGCGCAATGGCTCAGGGCGATGGCTCAGTTGGCAGCCTGAGTTCAAGACCAGAGAACTGCACAACAGGGTGAGCTCCTGTTCCTTCCCCAGCTCCTGCCCACCTAGCACTTCGAAAGCATGCAAATATGAGTAGACAAATAGGTACCACTTCAGTGGGAAGGTAACAGCATTTTGTGCGCCTTTGGCATGTAGTCATGCTGGCCACATCACCACAAAAAATGTATTTGGCCAACACTACTTCCCCAGTCAACAAACAGATATGAGCACTACTCCCTTGAGTAGGACATGATTGGACAGGGAAACCTTTACCTTTATTATATTTAACTAGCTAGTAGTTAAGGTCAATAAGGTTGATGGTGCTGACTGGAAGTAAATTGATTTCTCACACTATTTTCTTGATGATTATTACAATGAAGACAATTACAACCGTTGTCGATATTAGTTTGATGATGGATTGTGAGAAATTGTGAGAAAACAAACATATCCTAAATGTAAAATTCATAAATACAAGTTGGTTCTATATTTGATAAACGATTTCCACCGATCTGAAAAGAAAGTAGCAAAACTCTCTCTATAAATAGACCGACTCTTAGGTTTCACTCTGGATATCTATCTCGTGAATTTTTGGCACTGTAATCGCAGAAAGCAGTATCACAACATATTTACTGAACAGACTATAGGAACTTATTGTGACAGCTAGGCTGCCTCAAACATTTGCAGAGTTGACTGTTTTGCTAACAGTCTGTCAGGAAAAAGTTCCACATGCAAGGACTATCTCAAGCCAAATGGGAGGGGGATACAAAGCTGAGTATTCATGCTCTATATGACTTAAGCTGGCATTGGAAGAGGGAACGTGATGAGGAAAAACAAGTCATATAAATGTTGAAAATTATAAACAATCCATCATGCATCAAACTTCAACAAGAAACTCTTCCAGTTGAAGGAGAAGCAGCTACGCTTGTTAAAAAAAATCAGAAAAAGAAAGCAAGCACTATAACCCTAGAAAGCTAACTAAGAAACTTACGTGAAGGCAAATGCAACCAATGCTCCACTGACCACAATGAAATCCAAGATGTTCCACAGATCCCGAAAATAAGCGCCCCGATGAAGGATCAGTCCTAAGTCAATCATCTGCAAAAACCAGACAAAGTAAAGAAATGCAGGTTTCCAAATCAGTATATATGAATTTGATTAACTGCAGCCTTGAAATGTTCATTCTGAACATTAATCTAACAGGACCCACTTTGCAAAAGAGAAGGTGAAGGGCCTAAAAATGAACTTTCTTGCAAGAAAATAAAAATACTAAGGATAAATTATAATATGTATGCACAGGGCAAATAATAACAACATCTAGATCAGAGATCAAAGTTTGACTTCAAGGATTTTGGAATACATGAATTGGTATACTTGAGAATTGGTATGCTAGAATATAAGAGTTTAACTACTATTGTTGTCTTCCTGGATACTTAATGGTCACAGTCATAATATTCTCTCCCATGTATTTTATGATGTTGGTACTTCAAAATGGCATTTGAAGAGAAATGAATCTGTCTAGGATTTATGATTACTTCTCTTAAACTCTGTCACATAGGAGCTATTATCCCACATTACAACCAGAATCAATATCAAGCTATGAAAATATTCTTGAAGAGCTGTGCTCATTTTTGTGCTGCTAAATGTATCACTATAATAATCTGGAAAATAGCCTTTAAATTCAGAGCTATTTCAAATACTATTGTAAAAAAAATACTGGTATAGTATTTCATGATATATTGACTCTCCCCTTCTTATTATGTTGGAAATGTTATGTTGCATGATAATAATTTAGCATGCACTGGGGGAAAAACTCAAGAAAGTTTACTAACCTTAACAACCATTTCAAAGGTGAAGACACCTGTGAAGACATAATCAAAGTAACGAAGAACCTATAGGAAGGAGAGAAAATAATAAAAATATACAGTTCAAGGCTTGCTAACTCTTTTGAAATAAATGAGCCTAACTGATCTTGCAATCAAACCATTGTGAAGTGAGCAAGTCTTGAGGAGGCATTCAAAAGTTTCAGGCAGCAAAGGAAAGACCCCACACACACACATACCGGTAATCAGAATCTCTGAAACAGCAAATCAGTTTAGCTGTACTTTGGTCAGGATGAATTCAGTTTCCTTGTACAACATGAACTAATCTCTGCAATCATGGTGGAAAATAGGAAGATGGTGAATGGGGAAAAAGGGTTTTAAAATAAGAATTTTCCCACATGGCTTCTAGCTCCAAATACATGTAAACAGCACATTCATACCATTGAGGGGCACTTAGCAACTATCCTCAGCTTTCCCTTCTTGAGTTGGCTAGCGAAGCCTTCAGCTGGAGGGAATACTAAAAATATTTTTTTATAAAGACGATTGTATTTGGGGAGCAGCAAAGCCCCTCCTCAGTATCAGTGCAGAGGAATTAGGTATGAGTGTGGCAAAGGGTAACAGTGCCAGGCTACCTGGCAGAAGGGGAGAAACTGCATGAGGTGAGAACTAGTCTTCTCTCGCAGCAGCTCCAGAGGAAACATTGCAAATTGTTTTCACGGCATTCTCCTAGGAGTAGGAGTCAAACTGATAGTTGTTTGTCTCATGTGAGCTCACAATATTATGGAGACATAGGGAGGAGGAGTGACCTGAGATAACTGCCATTTCCACATGTGGAAAAGTTCTTAGGTTTAATCAGAGTCTGGATTGAGAATGTTGAGAGGGACCATCTTTAAAGAAAAAAAATGAATAATTCTCTATTGATAAAAACAAACAAATTAGTATAAATAATAAAAACTAAGAAAAGAACCTTTCCTTATAAATTGGTGATACCCACATTGTAAGAAACAACATTGTTTTTCCTGTAAGAAACCAGACAAATGAACTGAATTTTTATTAGTCACATGGGGCAACATATTACATTGAAAATAAATGTCCTTTGTTTTATTGAAGAGCAGCATGTGTATATGTGTGTGTGTGTGCACGCATGCACCTCTTTCTAAAAGACAACAGTTGTCTTACATTAATATAGTGATTTGAATTAAATTTCAATTAAAGAGAATTAAAGTTATGTTGTAAGGAAAAGTGCTAATCCTATCACTCATACTAAAAAAAGGATAAGCAGCACATTATTGATGTACGTCTTCAAAGCCTGCACTTTTCCTTATGAAAGTATCAAATTTTATATTATACTTTGATTCAACAGCTGTTTTTCCTTACATTAGTTCTGAATTTTACACTGTATGTTGATTTAATATTTCAGGAGCCATGGTGGCACTGTACAATGCAGTATTGCAAGCTAACCCTTTCCACAACCAAGCCATCCATACTGACTGGCTCAGAGCTGACTCAGCCTTCCATCCTTCTGAGGTTGATAAAATGAGGACCCAGACTGTTGGGGTGCAGTATGTTGATACTGTAAACTGCACAGAGAGTGCTATAAAGCACTATGGAGTGCTATATAAATCTAAGTACTATTGATGATGCTATCTCTTGAATTATAGCAGATAATTATTATGTCTAAGTAGGACACTACATCTATTGCTATTCCTTGATTTTTGAAGTTCCTAGGAAAAAGATGAATCTGAGGGGGGAAAGCAGGTGATCTGTACATATGAAACCAATTTTAAATAAATCAACATTTATTGAGAAGGTCTGCAAAACAACAGCATAAAACATATCAAATAAAGCATATCAAAAACATTTCAATATCAAATAAAATAAGGGCACAATAATCTTTAGGATGAAGTTAAAACTAACACGAATAGGCTGTTCCCACAACAAACAGCATCTATCCTTTTGCAAAACTGAAAGTTAGTCTGCTGTTTGTATAACTAAAATCTCTTCCAGACATTTTTAAATTCCCTAAGTCGTGAACGGAGGCCTGATACTATTTCTTAAGGTTACAAGAATATTTATGCAACACTGATAATTTATTACGTACCCATATACACCTGCAAAAAGTGAAATGAGAGATTTGAAAAAGAAAGAGAACTAGAGGCAGGAATGTTTCTCTTCCCCTATGGAAGGGAGCAGCAATTATCAGCAGCAATTGGGACATTTTAAAGATGAGAAGGAAACAGGAATTGTATGACATTGGCAGGAAAAGGTCTGCAAGGATTTAAAAATCTCACTGGAACCAATTCCAAAGGAGACACTGAGCTACAGATAAGCAAACAGCTCAGCCAATCAAAATATGAACAACCAAAATTGGCACTGAATGTAAGATTATAATCCTTATTCTCCAATATTTTTAAAAACATATTTTCAAAATTAAATTATTTTACATTATTTAAAATATCAACGGTACAACTTTGTTTGGGGAAATGTTTTCATCTAACCAATGGCTAAGTGCCATATTACACTGAGTACATAACGAGTATGCTAGACTATTATTTAAATTCCAAGTTTAAGGACTATTAAGCAAGAAAGCTTGGGTATACAGTTATCCATTTGGTAGCAGTGGCAAAAAGGGTTAGTTGCTTTGTTTACTCTGTCAAATTTGCAGCCACTTTTCTGCTTCGGATGTGCAATTACATTATACCATTGCCCTTTTCTGTCACCCAGAACCTTCTAATCTAGAGAGGGCTTAACTTTCCTAGGAGATGAATAATCTCCACTGTATAATAATGTCACTGCTGCTTAGACTCCATCTGGTTACCCTTGTTTTTAGTTGGCGTACAGTTCCTGGATGTTTGAGTTGCTTTTTTCACATGCCAACATAAAGATTTCTTATTGCTGCCTAATGCAGAAAGTCTGCTTCCCCTGCCCATCCCCCTACTGAGATGCTGTGCTAATTATTTCATTACTGTTTCCTTAGGGATATCTCACAAGACCTGTTCAGAAGTTCTTGAAAAAGAAAGTGCAGCGTAAGATGCTCAGAAGCCAGCCTCTGATTTATTGCTTTCTCTCCCTTTCCAACCATTGCTTCCTCTTTAGTCTACTTAAATAGAAGCACGACTTTTGAGCAAGAGACGTAAGAAAAGAATTCAAGCTTTTACAGAATACATTCTAACAAGTATGGAATTAAACAATTTCAGCCTAATTTGCATTCAAGGAATACTCTAAAAAAATCTAGGATATACAGTTACATTGGGCATACATTTAAATATATCCCTGTATGAAGTAAGCCTTAATAAATACATGAGAAAGAACCCAAAGGACCCATTGTAAAAATGAAACATCATGTAATTCAAAAGGACTTGAGAAAATTGTATTTTAACACTGATATAAATTACATTGGCAAGTTATTCTATCAATTTTATTTTACTAGAAATTTGCACAGCTATAGATAGAAAAGAACATGTGATATGATTTTCACTTGTAGCTGTAATTAACTCATTTGAACCCTACCTCTGAGTGATCAAGAATTACCTTGCACAGTGAAGTTATTACAGAGCCAAAATAATAATCTCGGATCTGTGATCTATGTAGAAGATACCAGAATCCAAGTTAATTGGTCACAGGCATTTGATCTTAATAAGCTCCTAGTGATCATGATTCTTATCTACAAGGAGCAATTACTTGGTTGCATATTATGTGATAAACATGACTTCACAAACGAAGTATTGCTACACTATGCAGAAATGAAGTTGACTCCCCACTCCCCAAAGGTATAAAGAAACGAAGAAATTAAAAGTCCTCTCTCTCACCACACCTTGTTTGCTTCTTTGGTAAAACTCCTATGCAAGAAGGTGTCTTACTGGGATACTGTCCAACTTCACTCTGGGTCAGTATCAGCAAACACAAATATGAAATAAACTGCCAAGGGTCCATCAGTATTGAGGAAAGAGTAAACAAATATATTTAATTGCTTAAGATTATTTAGTTTGGGTGGAGACTGCACCTTGCTGAAAATATTTAAAAGTATATTCTCACGTGCTGCACATTTTAGGACTACTAATACTCTATTAATTTTAGTATTCCATTACTCATTTTCATGGTTCGGAAATAGGAGAACAGGAGCTGCAATTTATGTATGCTGAACCAATAGACACAAAGGAGGACTTACATTGTTACGAGGAGCACTCGGCTGTACAGGATCTTCAGCAGCCAATGCAATGCTGCTCATGGCAATCACCATCAGAATGCAGATCTCAAAGTAGCGCAGATTGACAATGTAATGACAGAGGCGACGAAAACTAGCACAAATAGGCAAAGATGCATTAGGTAGCATCATGTGTGAAGCAGACATATAGCTTTCTCTCACTGTGTCAGATAAAAAGACTGGGGCCATCAACAAAAACACACTAAATTTGGAAAGCAATCAGGGTAGCATAGAGATGTTTGTTAGTTACTATCTCATACACTAAACCACTGCATGTTTTTGAAACCGATTTTAGATTACTCACATAAACTGACTCTCATTCTCAATCCAAGCCAACAAGCTTGAATCCAACTCACATTTTGACAATCTAATCTATATTAGAATTATTATTTTTTAAATCAAATCACACACACAGTCTGTTGAATCAAGTATTCCACATAGACAATTTTAATCAAATGGCGTCAGGGTTGAACCATCCCCTTCTCTGAGATTCTTTAGTTCTGAGATAACATGCCTGTTGGTGAACCAAAACTACACCAACAATACAGCATGTTCTTTTATTATAAGAGACAATATTTTATTTCAGAAAGTTGTCTTTCAGATTTATTTCATTTTTAATTTTGCTCTTGACTTTTTTTGCTCTTGACTTTTCTTTTGTAAAGCAAAGTTTTAAACATAATTATTTTTTTGTATCCTTATGAACCTCTTTTAGGTTTGTCCCCTTTTCAGATCTGTCCTTTATTTTCCCCCCAGAAAATATAACCATACCCAAAATTAAGTCACAATAAACCAGTTTTTCCTCTGTCCACTAGCTCTCTTGGGAGTGT
>JANHFT010006955.1:12028-28736 GCA_032467955.1 Pseudoxenodon macrops | reverse complement strand
ATCTATTGTCTGTCTGTCTGTCTATGTATCTATATATCTATGTATCTATCTATGTATCATCTATCTATCTATCTATCTATCTATTGTCTGTCTACCTACCTATCATCTATCTATCATCATCATCATCATATATCATCTATCACAATGTTCTAATCTAGACAGCATTTTTGTGCTGTCATATTTTTATGGCTTTTTTTGTTTATTCTTTTCTGCATCCAGACTGTAGAAGTTAACGGTGTATCCTATAAGCTGGAAGGTCTGAAGATATTCACAGAATACACTCTCCGTTTTCTGGCTTACAATCATTATGGCCCAGGAGTATCAACTGAAGGCCTGACAGTTAGAACCCTTTCAGATGGTAAGTTAGAGCTACGAAACATTAGGAGGTACAATTAATCAGACCTGATTAATTTGAAACAATTGTCACCTTGCTTTGGGAACCCAATGGTGTTTAATGAAATAATTGGAGTTGCACTCTTCTAAATCAGTGACTTGTTGATCTGGTTCAGAGAATGAGTTTGGTTTCCTGATTCACTCAGACTACTTTCCAATTAGATCTTCAAACTGGATTCTCATGGTCACAAATACTGCTGTTTAGTTCTCCTCTTTCTTCATTATATATTCAGCTGTTGGCAATTGAAACAACTTTTGCACATCATCAAAACTTTTGGTAGATTAGCCTCCTGGAATGACACTGAGTGATAGATTGGATCATCCACTTATTCTCTGTTTATATTTTGAAAATTGTTGTTAAATATATGTCGAACAGAAAAAGAGAAAACAAAAGACTTGTGGAATTAGGGCTTTGGGTACATAGGTTTAGGATATCCTATATAGACATGAGAATATTAATGAATGAAATCAGTGTCTGTCTATCTATCTATCTATCTATCTATCTATCTATCTATCTATCTATCATCATCTATCTATTTCCCTCTCCCTCTCCATTGTCTGTCTGTCTGTCTGTCTGTCTGTCTGTCTGTCTGTCTGTCTGTCTGTCTGTCTGTCTGTCTATCTATCTATCTATCTATCTATCTATCTATCTATATCAATTATGAAAATAATTGATATAGATAGATATATGGAGAAAATATGGAGATATAGGATGGAGCAAGAAACATACAAATATTAAAATTCTTTCTCACTTGCTTGTGTTAAATTTTATCCCCTTGGGATTAATAATAGCTTGGCAAAAGTATTTAGTTTAGCAATGTTTATGATTAAATTAGTAGTCATATAAAGGTAAATATTTTAAAAACAAAGAAAAGGTCTAGACTCACCTTGTGATAATCAAAGTTGTGTAGGTAGCACAGGAAAATAAAAATATATTCTCGGTGAGATATTTTTATGCTTGAATGTTTGTATCACTACTTAGCTTTGTAAGATGAGCGCAATATTTTGCAAATTAAAAACGAAGCAATTTTTTCAGAACAAAAAAAATCTCGAACAACTGTTCAGTTGTTAAACAACTTTAATTAAATTGAATCCCAATAGCAAAATCATAATATGTTAGTTAAAGCCTGAACATTATAAAAGTAATGTGCAATATGTACCACTTCCCCATTGAGAACAGCTGCCTACCCTTTCTAAGGTTCCAGGAGACCATTAAATACCTGGGTGTTCAGGGATGCCTTTAAGGAAGGGAGGCAGACTGAATATTCTCCTGAATTATTAGTGCTACAGGTGTGGAATACTGGTGGTTTTTTTTTAATATATTGGGTCTGTGTTTAACAAAGTCTGGAAGCTGAGTCATGGCAACTGACTTCTCTCTTGTTGGTTCAAAATGTTTTGTTGCTTATCCAAGTAGCTTCTTCAATCTGAACAAGTTGGTTAAGGGGACCCCATATACTTATGTCCTCCAAGGAAGTTTCAATTCTTACTACTAGATAGGCTCGTTGGTCCCAAGTGGTCCTAAAGTGGCCTTAATCTTCCTATGAAGGTTCATGCATCTTGAAAGGTTCACAAGGGAGGCCACACTTAATGACCTTAGGAGCTGGAACATTTACATCTCATTGACTCTCTGTCTACTTACCAAATGAGTCTATCCAGATTAGTAAGAAGTGAAATCTCCCCGAGGGACATACATATATGGGGTCCCCTTAACCAAATTGCTCATGTATTTGGATAAACAGTGAAACATTTTGAACCAATTAGAAAAGACGTGCAGTTGCCATGATTCAACTTCCAGACAACTCTACCTGGATGACTGAGAATCTTTATCAAGATATTGTGTTTAACAAACTTACTGTAATGGAAAATACTTAAGTCACCCAGAATAGGACTGACTGCAGCTACATATAAGTTTAAATAAATAAATCAGTGTGTTCTGTTATTGTATTAACTTATTTCTGTGCACTGTCTTGGAAGCCTATTTTGTGAATGAAAGTAGCACATTAAAAACATTAAAATAAATAATAACACCAGAGTTTTACTATAAGAAAAACTTTATCCTTGGAAATAAAGAAACATACCACCTCTGTCCAAGTGAGTAGTAACAATAATTGGTGTGAAACACTTTTTGATAAACATTCTATTCCAGTTCAAAATCCAGCTAAATACAAAATTAAAAAAATACAAGAACAGATTGGACAGCTATTTGTCCAGAATGGCAGAGGATATCCTGCTTGACCAAAGGATTGGACTAGAAAACCTCCAAGGTCCCTTTCAACTCTGTTATTCTGTATTATATTATTCAGGAAAGTCACCATATTGAATATTTTAATATCAAGCCATGAATTTCTTGCCTCACCGTACAAGTGGGCAGCCAGCAAGCTTCTACTTAAAAATCTCTACAAAATTAACTGGAAATGTTAACCTCTTGTCAATTTGAATATTAACTCTAGGTTTATAGCTCATACAGTAGTGATTTCTTGAATAAGACATATATTTTATGATTAAGAAAAATCTCCAATCTCCAATTGTTGGCAGTCCAAGCAAAATATCGTATCATTGGGAGGAAATGAGTTGAAAACCAAGCCAAAATAATAGAGATAATGCTGCAGAAGTGAATTTACTTCTAAAAGGTTTGGTTTACCCTTATTGCTTAGTCCACCCCCTGCCATCTCAACTCAAGTATCATGAGACACTAAAGTGGGTTAATCTAAATTAAGCCTTGGTTTCAGAATAGTTACAACCTTATTTCAGGCTGAAGGCAGACTGCATCTAACTATAAAATGGGTATCTGTACTTGTAAGAATAAAGCTAGAAAAGAGCAGCCAAATGATCAAGAAACTGAAGAGGTTTTCTCTAATTAAATGTTACAATGTCTGAACTTGTTAGCTTAGGGGGAAAATGGTGAAAAAAACAGGGAAACATAAAAGAGAAAGAAAAGGATATATAAAACACAGGTTATGAATCCCAGAATACTAGAACTTGGGGTCATCCAAGGAAGCCATGTGACTGAAAATTCAGAAAACTGTTTCCTGTTGTTGGGGAACATAAAAGACGTCATTGTCCTAAGTCATCATTCACTGTGGGAATAAAATGCTGGACCAGATAAGCCTAGCTTCTTCTTATTTTTTAAGCTGATATTGTACCAGGGTGGGGTTGTAAATTGTTTTGCTGCCGGTTTGCTCAGGGTTGCGCCTTGCACCTACATGCAAAGCACACGCGCAACAATCATAAAATTCAAAATGGCTACGCCCACGGAGACACAAAAGGAACCGGCTCTGTGACATCATTACCGAGTTACTAACGGTTCTATAGAACCGGTTAGAACTGCTAAGAACCCACCTCTTTATTGTACTACTGATTTACTTAACTTATACTCTATTTAATAAGATCTCAAGCTCTATTGGTATCTTTTTATATATAGTGTAGTAAACCTGTCTCAAATCTGTGAGTCCAGATTTCCCTACATATGGAATATATAATTTTACATTGATCTCTGCTACGATTTATTTTAACTTGGTTGAATTTCTGAACCTGATTTCCAATGCAGAACAACCTAAGTTTGATACTATCTACAAATCTGATGAGTATTCTTCATTTTATGAAAAAGTACGAATGTTTTGAATTATATTAAGTCTAGGACACAACCCTGGGGCACTTTTGTACTGAGTTTACAATCAACAAAAGAAAGCTACCCGAAGACACAAGCTGAGACACAAAAATATTATTAAAAATAATAAACTAGGCAAACAAAGAATAAAAGATCCATAGGACTTGCCTGCTTTGGAGATCCACTCCATATAGCCATTGAGCTCCCGTTCAATTTGCTGTTGTCTTCTCAGCTTCAGAAATGCACGCCGATTTTCTACTCGCTCCCTTTCTTTGGCAAACTCCCTGTAGTCAGAGATGGAACAGCAATGCTGAATGGTCTCTGTTACACCACTTAATTTGCAGGAAGGCATCACAGAAGAAATACAAAGGCAGAAAGAACCCAGGATTTGGGGCATCCAGTTGCCAGTAAACTGTATTTTCTTTACAGGACTGAAAAAAGCTACCATAAGCACTAATACATTTCCTTTATGGCAGATGCACTAGATACTTACCCAGAAAGCACCCCTAGCACAAGGTTGAGCATAAAAAAGGATCCAATGATGATGAGAGGGATGAAGTATAGCCAGTTCCAAGCACTCCCTGAGGCATCGTTGCTCTGGAGGAAAAAAGAGGATGAAGTCATTGGATACTGAAGTCATGGAGTAGATTTTTCATCAAAGTCATTAACTCATTCAGGGTATATTTTAAAGGATAAGAACAGTTTGTGGGCTGGTGTGATATCAAATCAGACTATCATCACAAGCACAAATAGATTACAAACCTACAAACTTAATAACTTGTCAACCTCCCATCAACTAGCCAGTTGGGTTTCCGTAGTGATACCCAGTTACAAAACTACTAGCGTGCAACACAGTCTAGATGCATTTTAGTTTTCTAGTTGTCTTACGCTCTTCCATTGTAGTTCCCTTCCGTAGTTCTTCCACAAGTTCTTTACTCACTGATACCAACCTAACAGCCCCTCCCTCTCCTACAGAAATATTAAAAATAAATTAACCCCTAATCTCAGGTTCTCTTATCAGCCATCTGACACAAAGCACTTGACTGGGTATCTGTATGGATACCCAGCAGGAAGCTATAACAAATATATCAGAGTGAACAATTTGAAAGGAATATTGGGAAAATGGTCAAATTAAGCAGGTACTACTTACTATCTAATTAGTCAGAAGATGGAAGGGATTACTACACCAATTACTTTGTACCATTCCTAGCTTAGAACATGAACATAAAGAATGACAGCACAGCTAAATAATTTGAGAGAATTGATTAATTTACTACTATAGAATTTTGGAATACACAGTCCCCAAACTCACTGATTAGACAATAGAAGAAAAGGGCCATTCAGGGCCTGGACCACATAGATAGCTTTAATTAGACTGATGAAGTCCCTAGAAATCAGTGGTGGTTTGCTCTCGGTTTGCCCCAGTTCACCTGAACTGGTAGCAGCGGGAGGCTCTGCCCACCCACACAGACATCATAAAAAATGCTCTGCACATGCGTGGAAGTGCCACATGCTCGCAAAGTGCCTGTATGTGCCCGCATGCTACCAATAGCAAGACAGTAGTGCCAGGATTTGAATCCCACTATTGCTAGAAATGTCTTGATTCGCCCTCTAAATTGTCCTGTGGTGAGTTGGCTGCGCCCAATTATCCTGGGGAGAGTCAACTGAGGTGAGCCGGCTGCAGAGAGTGGATATTCTGGTGGATATATCGATATATACTGTACATAAAAGATCCTATCATCAGGAGTATCCTAGCATAGGAATGGAAAAGATTCATACCAGAATGACCATTCTTAATCCAGATAAATCAATAATTTGCTTTACTATATAACAGCTTATTTGTCAAAAAAGCAAAAATAGGTGAAGGGTATTGGTTGCTAAGCCCATCAATAGAACACTGGAAAATTATATTTTATGACACATTATATGATATCTTTGTCATAATAAAAAGGGAACAACTAGTGAAGACATATGAAACAGCATCTTCAAAGGAATAACTTTGACAAGGAAAGAAGAAAACAACAACACATTATCCTTCTTGGAAATTTTCATCAGCAAAGAAAACAATGGAAAAAGTCTATGGAAATATAATCTACACAAACCAAGTGCATTACCAAAATAACAACCCAACCCTTACAAGTGGAGCTGTGCAAAAACATTAATCAGATTAGCACCATATGCACTGCAACAACCTAGAACACCAGAAACAGGAAATAGACCACCCATACAAGATCTTCCAGCAAAATGAATACCTGTGCAACTTTATCAAAAAGTGCCTGACCACTTAACTCACTACAAGCAAACGGACACAAGTTATGAAAAGGGTAACACTATATCAAAATACTTTTTTTTAAAATCTCAGAAATAACCAACAGACTGTTATAACCAAATGCTAACACTGTAGACTCAACCAACTAAAGCCCTCCAAAACATCTGAAACAAACGAAAACAAGAAGAAAAAACAAGAGTCATTTAAAACATACAGTGACTATAACATACAATGACTGTGGTGACTATAACATCACAATGTAGGACAGACTAGCAGAATGCATCTATGAACACTAACTAGCAGTGAGAAGACAAAATGAAAACTACTTAATTCACAACGCATGGACAGACTCAACCCCAGTTTCAACTGAGGAAGTGTTAGCATTTTAGATGAAGCCAAATCCAAAAATGATAGGAAATACCTGGAAGCTTCATATTCAGATTAATCATGCATCAATAGACACATAGTGATAAACCATATTTAACCATATTTCAAAAGAGACAATAAAAAAGCTAAGAAGGAAACAAAAAGACCGGAACGCATCTTCTTCAGCAGCCAACATCCAGATAAAAAGGGTTTAACATGAGACAAATAATTAAGCAGAAAGCAACACTGTAGTCAAGGAACTATCAAAGAGAAAAACCATACCATCACCAAACTGGTAGCGCAAGCATATAAAAACGGAAAGCAAAATGCACACTCACATTGATGATATTAACTAGGTGGGTAATGAAATATCTGTAAGCAAACAATCAAGCTCAGAGAGCACCAAGGACTCCACATGTCAACAACTGTTGTGAAACAATTGTTCAACATTCATAAACAAATGCAAAGAATCTGTTTATAAATCCCCCTGAAGATTATCTATCCAAACACTGGCATATTCAACCAGATAGTATTCTACTCTACTCTAATTCAATCCAATCCAATCCAATCCAACTGATCAATAGCTTTTTTTTCTCTAATACCAATCTTCCTGGAGAGTCTTTTCTCTGAGGAGGGACAAAGTTTATTTATTTACTCATTCATTCAATTTCTATAGCTGCCCACCTCAACAAGTGAGTCTGGATCATAAATCATAGATTAAAATCAAATTTCCATCTTAACACAAAAGTCAAAATGCACACAGCAGCCAAAGAGAATGTTGCTTGGGTTTAGGATGGTGATGAGGCATAGAATATTATATTCAGGTATTAACACATATGGTGTTTTATTTTGTGAACCCTATATGTGAGAGGTATTTTAATTTTTTATACTGAAACTAAAGGAAAAACTGTGCCCATCTCATCTGATGAGATTTGAGAGATTGTTCCTTTTGAATGTCTTCTAATTCGTTTGTACCTCTACTTGATGGATTGCTCCTTCTAAATGCCTCTTTTACTGGAAAGCTGCTATTACCACAAGCAACTCTTTTAATGAAAATGTCATTGTTCCTTTCAGCTGGGAGAAGCAATCTGGAATGGAACACACATGGCAAGAGATCTTTATCTCCTTCTTTCCATGATTGAAGGAGAATGATGGCTCATGCAATATTTGAGGCATCTGTTTGTACTTTGAAGGGATGGGGGTGGGTCTGGGTGTCTGAGAAGCAGCTGCAAAAACTGATTTTCAGTTCCTAAATTGCAGGTTGCTCTTAAGTAGACCATTCTAATTTATGTCTTTTCTTTAGGAGTTATGGCAGATATCTTGAGCATTCTACAAAATTAGGAAAGAACTTTCCACAAAAATTTGCAATGACCTGAATATACTTCATATTTCTAGATGCCTGCCATGATTGTACAAATTGAATTTGTGTAGGATTATTTATATTCCTTCTGTAGAGTTTCTATAGCCCAAATAATCCAATTGAGGGAATGACACATTTTGACATTTTATCAAGATATCTTTAAGGTGAGACTCGTGCAAAGATGAGTCTTTCAGTATGTCATTCAAATATTTGTCTACATATCTATTCAAAATATCAAAATATATTTCAATAATCTGGAGAAGACCATGTCATAATTAACCAATTATGCCAAATTTAACCAATTCAACCAAAGGACATCACTGTGTCTACAATCTTACCATATCTAGTATTACAGGTAATTAAGTATTCATGACCCTCTTTCATTTCAATTAGTCTCTCAAGTCCAATTTTTTGAAAATGCATGCCATTTGAAGGAGGTCCAGTACATCTGAAGAGACAGGGAGTAATGATCCTTAATGGTTACACTGTTCAGGAGTGTATAACCATATACATAAATATCCCTCTAAGGACAAAAAATGTGTAGGCAAATATAACTTTCTTTAGATTCAGAAACTCCTTCTAAGTGGCTAGCTTTTAAGTAGGTACAGAGTATTCTTAACTGTGAGCTGAATTCCTGCCTTTAAGTTGTTGTATTCCTGATTTCAAATTGATAGTGCAATCACACATTTGAGAAGGTAATGCAGGTGCTCCTTCCACCCCCAAGACATCAGCAAACTGCATACTTTTCAGGCAAAAAGGGGGTTCATAGAGCTGAACAGAAGAGATGGAAGGATGAGAGTGGGAAGCCTGAAGTGGAAAAGAAAATTATCCTTGCTCTCAGTGAACATCTGGATTATGTTCTGTAACCAATCATTTCCCAGCACAGTGGGAACATATAAGGAATCTGTAATATAGAGTGCCAAGACTTTTGTATGATCATTTATTTCCATTTGCAGAGGTCCTGTGCACTGCAAAACAACCAATTTGAAATGCTTGCCTGTTAGTTGTTTCCACAAGAATAGGTTTCTCTAATAACTAAGTGGCCAAGTGTTGCACTGCAGTCTTATCTAAGAAAATCTAGAAGAGATGGGGGTTGTATTTCAGAACTTAAGGCTGACCAGAGAATAACAAGGATAATAAAATTTATTTGGCTGTTGCTGATGATCTATGCTCTTCTTAATTGTTTGAGGACCCACCTGCCAAGCACCTGGGAGAAAAGCCAGTGCAGGTTCCTGAAGATGAGTCTTCGGAATGATTCAGATCTCTACTATGTGATCAGCAGTTCTACAGGTCTGGCATTTAGCTGTTAACCAGAAGTCTATACTTGAACAATGCAAATCTTGGCTAGATGCCCTGGGGCTTCATAATAGAAAGAAAGCAAGATCTCTCCTTCTGTGTTTCTCTGTTGAGGCCTGACATCTTTTTACTGTTCTTATTTGTAGGAGTTCTTCACTGCAGACATATGTGGAGGTCACAGAGAGGGGGGAGGGTAAAGACAGGATGTAAGATATCCACACCTTACTATTTATTCTATGTGTCAACTCATCACCCATCTATTAGCATGCAGTGTTAGAGCAGTTATTCCAAATTGTCTCATTAACTCATCTCTCAGTTCATCAGCAAAATTGGTCTTAAAATTGGCCAGGGCAAAATCATTCCTTGCTATGTTTCTATCAAATAAATGGAATTTTGCTATGCATTTAAGAATCTCCCTGGTTGCTTTATTTTAGTTTGTGAATTTCTGAGTTTGCCATTGTTCTCCTAGCTGAATCCTCAAATGCAGCTCTAAATCTTTGTATGAAGTTCTGGTAATTGTATAGTAATGGATCATTGCCTTCAATTTGGCTGTTGCTTCTTTCAGCAAGCTTAGAACAAATGTCACCTTGGAGTGATCTGTAGGAAATTCTGGTGACCCATCATAAACAATTCAAACTGAGTAATAAACATCATAAATTGGTCTTGGGCTTGTCCAAACCTCTCTGGCAAACTCCCACGGTAGTGATAGTGAAGAAAAATTGGCTAGGCTGCAGACTCCTGCTGAGGCAAGCCTTGCCTCAATTGCTGTGTTAATTGTGCAAGGGCATTGTCCAGGCTTTGTCATTTGTACATCCACTTCTTGCTGATGTCATAACAATGTTTGAGCAATTTGTTCTATGGCAATGAGGTGGCCTATAGATCTGAGGACATCTCCATGGTCAAAGGGAAGATTCAAAGCATCTCTGATTAGGCAACAGTGAAGCTTTCAAAATTGGTGTTGGGTCTTCAAGGTAGGCTAGGTCAGGAAACAAGTTCTACAAGAGAGCTATAGTTGCAGGGTGTAATAACAGAATATTGATAGCTTGACAGAGATTCCATTCCCCATATCTTGTACAAATAAAATAAAGGTGGGATATTCTTAAATCTCTCCCTTTCAGAGCTAATTGGTGTTTATAGCTGTTGAATAACTTCAAGGCCATCTCCAGTCTCCTTTACAGCAATGAACAAATAATGATGCAGGCATTTTAAAATTATCTTTCCTATTGTCAAGCTTCTACAAGCCTCATGTTCCCACAAAGAAGAGAAAAAAGTTTACACATAATATTGCAATATTTTCCCTGGGTTTCCCAAATAATTGGAAATGCCTTCAAGACTCAGTGTCTCCTAGCATAATCAGAATGCATTGTAGAAAGCTAGCTTATACTAGATTTTTTTGCATTGTAAAGATACAGTGAATGGGGGGATGTCCAGACAGTGAAAGGGAAAGTTAATAGAATCCAGAAAAAAGCTTGTATGTTCAAGATTGTAATTTAGAAATTGGTTAGCTTTCTTTTTCCATTTTAGTTTTATTTGGAATTTGCTTTTCAGTAGTTTGTGATCAGCTCCTGGCCATGTCTTTGATGCTATAATTGAGCTCATCCAGTTTCTTTCAGAAGTTATATGGTCAATTTGATATTTAATGATGTTTCTCTATACAAGCATTATTTTGTTTGTTTGAAGACTGTTAGCTATGAAAAAACCATTGGAGTGGCAGAAATTGATAACCTGATCTCTAACTTCATTTTGTTCTCTTAAACCATGCAATCCAACTACATTTCCCAATTTAATGTTTGGCATTCCATTTTCCAACCACAAGTTGCAAATCTTGCTTGCATGGTCTGTTGATTTCAATTTGATCACAAAACTCATCAACCACCTTTTCTTTTGCATCAGTGGTTAGAGCATAAACTTGAATGATCATCATATCTTTAATATGTCCGTGAAGTCTAATCAATATTATTTGGTCACTGATTGCAAAGTACTTTTCTTGCTATGACTTTCCTAATTATAAAAGCAACCTTGTTTCTTTTTCATATTTCATCTTTAGCAATAAATGGTGTGATCTTCTAATTGAAAATGTTCACTCTCAATCCATCTCAATTCACTGATGCCTAAAATGTCAATTTGTAGTCATTTTATTTTATTTTTCACTGTGCTGAGCTTTCCTGTAATTATGCTTCTTATGTTTCCTGTTTCTTCTGTAATTCTTTCTTTGCAGCTTTGGATTTTCTTTTCCTGTGTAGCATCTTCAGCAACTAGATGTCCTGAAGGCTTTAATCTAGCCATGTCATAAACATTAACCATGGAAACTAGTGATATATTTATTATATTTGTGCTTGTATACAACTTAGTAAGCAATAAAAATTAATAGGCGCGGTACAAAAAATAACAGTAGCACATCTCCTGCTCATAGACTTGCTTTCATTTATACTCTGATCCATTAAGACATAGAAAAAGACCCACTTTTCCTACAGTCACCCTTAGCAAGCATCAACTAAATAGCTGAAAATAGATTTCTGTTTCCTTACTTCACAATTATTAATATCAAGAATGGGTACATAGATACCAGCCTTACTCACCAACAGCTATGGTCATCCATATGCTTCCCAATCAAATGTATACATGATATAGTGAAAAAATGAATCAGGAAAAGAACAAACTAAGAAACATAATCCTGCAAATATTTCAGAATCAGAAATAGGAACAATCTAGCCATTTTCTTCTCACATCTCAGCATCTAACGGAATGATATTAAATACATTATTTTTGCTTAATTTATATTCTTACTTTTACTTCTAACAGATGCAAAGGTACTACTGAATAACTCAGTGCTGTTAATCAGTGTACTAAGTAAACTCAGTTCTCTTATTCGATTCTTTAGCTGCTATTAAATGAGATTCAGAATGATCTGAAATTTAGCCAGGGGAGGTTTTACAGGACACAATTTTAAAACATGAGGCAGTTCCAACAAATTGAGATCATGGCAAATGTGCCAAATGTTACATATTTTTTTACCTAGTCACTTTAATAAGAAAAAGAAAATTTCCATGGAGCAAACAGTTCTTCCAAACAATCCTCCAATGTAGCCAGTTGGAATGACTAAGAGCTGTTATGAGATAGGAAGAACCAAGGGCAGTGTGTACCAATGGATCTAATATTGTAGACCTTGATATTTCAACTTTTACCCCAATAAAACCATGTATACTGCATATCATTTCCACTTTGTATTTGCTATCAAACTGAATTCAGGTCATTTGGAATAAACGACTATGCTTTTTCTGAATTTATTCTTCCAGATGGAAATAATCATAGATGTTTAAAATGTAACATTTACAATTTATGACCTAAAGACAAAGGAGTGTATAGAGTTTAAACACACACACACACACTTCTGTTATTATAAAAATATAATCACAGTTCTGAGGGCAGGTGAAGGGGATGATTCATAAATTTTGAAATCAGCATAAGCAATCCTCTAAGTGCTAAAAATGAGACTGTGATACACCAGTCAGTAAGAACATCTTCTTTATAGCATAAGAATCTCTTGATGAGAAATATATAGAAATGCTTTTATCTAATGCTGGGTAAGTACAGATGTGCAAAATTTTCCATGTATAAACTGTTCTGTTCATGGAGCAGCTAGTTTAGGATAGTGTTTTCTTGAATCAAACGTATATTTGGCATAATTTGGTCTGCATATGAGAGGTAACTGGGATTTTGTTGCAGATATGAAATATCTGAAGGTAAAATATGATTATTCCAGGCAGAAGGGATTCAGGTGGTTAGGGATACAAAAGAACCAAAGTACAGGAATTTCTTAATGATGACACATCTGGACATAATTATTGATGTTTCATGGGAGGCAGGAAAGGAGGGAGAGAAGTAAAAATGAAGGGAAGTTTGGAGGGTGGGTGGATTAGTTATGCTAGGAGCAATGTGTTATGACACAGGTGGTCATAGCAAGGCAGGCCTCTAAAGAGTTCTTTATTTCTCTTAATAAATGTTTCAGCCAAAGGCCCCCCCAACAACCAGTAAGGCTCCACCTCTATGCTACCCTGCAGACAGCCACTTTCAGACTCCCAAACTCAGCCCTGGTAGTACAAAGAAAGCCCACGCTCACAGGGCAAAGTCCAGGTTTCCAAGTCCAATCCACCAAGCAGAGTCCAGGCACAATACAAAGGCAGTCCTCGGGACAAGAAACAGGTCACAGAAAAGAAGCTGTTCCAAAGCCCCAGTGAAGCAAAGGGCTAGGTCCAAACCAAAATGCAAAGAGCAATCTTCCAAGCAAGGCAAGGCAAATGACAAATAGGCATGAGTCAAAGGCAGGGGAGTGTAAGCCAAAGACAACAATTGTTCCTGGCAAAGACTAACTCCCTGTGGCTTCTCCATAAGTTACTCTCCTCCAGGTGTTCCTTGTGAGGAGAGGTGAGGTGACCTTCTCCCAAGTAGCCTTACAGCCCTTCTCTGGGATTGCCTATGCTCCTCTCTCCTGGTCCTTGAACCAGTGGAGTAGACAGCTGTTTCTCATCAGAGGAGATTGGCTGCCTATCAGCACCACTGCCAGTCAGCAATTGATTCTCCCCTGTATCTGTGAAGGCAGGCAGCTCTACATCTGATTGACCACCTCTCCCAATGCCTGAGGGTCCCCGGACAGCATTGTCCCCAGCCCTTGGCATGCCTTCCCGGTCGGACAGTCCCAGTTCCAACTCCTCCTCCTCCTCCTCCTCCTCTGAACCGGGCTCTGAGGAGGCCATGACACAATGTTCCTTACTGCTAAGACCTACATGGTAAGGAATAAGATCTTTGTAAGTGAAGTTTTTCCATAGGAGCCATGAAAATGGCCAGCCCTCAGATTCCAATTCCCAATCTCAATTTATTTGCTCTGCCCATGAAACTACCCGTATAGAATTACCTCAGACTCATCATACTAGCTACCATAACTGGCAGAGGGAGGTTTACTCTCCATCTTCCTCCTCAGTCACCAACTTGCTCAACCCAAGTATTGCTCCTTTTAAATTACCCAGAAATAGCATCTCGAGAGAACCAGCAAATTAACAACTACATCCTGCTAATGATCTCTCCATTCTCTTTTGAAACATAGCTGTTAGGCCCCAAAACAAGCAAATCCAGATTTTCTTGGATTCATGTCCAGATCTGATATATATATATATATATATTGAACAGGCATGGATGTTGGGGAATTCTCAATCCCACAAGTATTTTTCTCTGCTAGCTTCTGCACAACCTAGCCTCAGAAGTAGCAAACCCAAAGAGCTGGTGGGCTTGGTATCTTTATGATTTCCAATTTAAGTATTCAAAATGTAAAACAATCATCTCTGTTTGAGAATGTATATCAGTTTTGTTAGTCTTTGACAAATTTTTCTTATTGTGTATTAATTTATACCTTCCTACTTTACAGATAATCCAAACCCAAACCAAGTTGATACCTTCCTTAATCTTGGCCTGAATGATGTCAGTGATTACCTGGTGCATATATTATTATAGGTGGCATTTCAATTCAAGAGCAGGTTGTAATGATGAAACCCTCTATGGACAGGCTTCAAGGCCTGTCTTCCTGAAGAAGTAATTGAGTCACCATTTATGTCTAGATCCTTCAAAGATACAAAACCTAACCTAACTGGCTTTTGGCTGCTATATCTCATATATGGGCTTAACCTACAAATATTAAATGGCTCTGTCCAAAATAGGTTGCCTGGGTGATATACATTTTGTTCATTCACAAATCATCCAACAAAGTTTATTTAATAATTTCTAGAAATCTGATTCCTTGCCTTAATCATTTTGGCATAGTCCTCAAGACTGTGGCTATTTCTCCTTAACTTCCATTTGCAAATTAGGCAGGATCTAATTAGGAACCCACATAAGATCCATTTAAAATGCCTGGCCATTTTACTCAGAGGAAGGAACAGAATACTTTTCAATCCTCTATAACTTAGGGGCATACTCAGTGTTGTGTTCTGCTAATTCCCTGTGCATATCCGGATCACCCATTAAGGGTGATTGTCCTACACATCTGCATACAGTTACATGCCTGTCCCTGGTTGGCTAACCAGGGACGGAGTTTCCCAGCCAATGTAATTGTCTGCCTGCAAGCCAGGGGAATCCCATAAAAGAGGGCTTCCCTGGCCCAGCAGGCAGTCCGGATTTACCTCAAGCTTATGCCAATAAACTGAGAGCTGACTGTCACTCGACTCGTGTCTTTACTCCTGCACGATCTAACACTGGCGACGAAGGTGGGATTCCAGTAAAGACTGCAAGACAAAGGCGACCTTGTGGCAAGCAATCTACTTCGAAGCAAGAGCTCCTCCACGAAGCCTTCCGAAGCAAGAATCTATCCGCGACTCTGAGATGGCAACCACCTTGAAAATCTCGTCTTCCCTCCTGGTTTTCAACCCAGAAACCAACGATTGGGCCACCTACATGGGAAGATTCGAGCTGCACATGGCCGGGAATTCGCAACAAGGCATTCCCGGAGACCAGAAAAAGGCATTATTCCTCGCCAACTGCGGAGACGAGGTCTACCACCCGCCACCATCGAGGACACGCCATGGCCAGACATCCAACCAATACGGGAACACAGAAGGGTTCCTAGTCGCACGGAACCGCTTCTGCAACCGGAGGCAGCGAGCGGGCGAATCGATAAGAAGGTACCTTGGAGAACTCCGATCGATCGCAGCCCATTGCGAATTCGCCAGCCTAGACGACATGCTGAGGGATCGTCTCGTCATCGGCATGAGAGATGAAAACCTTAAAAAGAGGCTCATTGTGCACCGAAGCCTCACCCTCGGCGAAGCCCTGGACGAGGCCCAAGCAGCAGAGGAATCCGAATACACAGCTGCTGAGATGAAATGGGGCAACATCCATCGCATCCACCGCGAAGCGACCCCAGATCCAGAGGCCACCGATTCAGACGAGGGCAGCAAGGAGGAGGCGATCCATCGCACGTACTCCAGCCGAAAGACGAGGACGTGGCGGGACAAGCGGGATGAACTCGAGTGTCCCGGGTGTCTTGGGAATCACACAAGAACCAATTGTCGTTTCCAAGACACCACGTGCAGCCGCTACCTACGGCAAGGACACATCGCAAAAGCATGCCGAGCCTCGCACCCCAGCTCCCGCAAACAACGCTCATCCCCACGGAGGCACTCGTCCCCACCGCAACGGTCCCCGCCGCACTGTTCTCCACCATGGAAGCCACGTGAGGCCAAGTGGAAGAGGTCAGCACAACCAGCAGGCCGGCGCAAACAGAGAAGGGGCCACGATGATGATCGGGACGAGCGGAAGGTCCACTGCACGGTGGTCAGCCATGCCAACTCGACCGAAGCAGAAAAGTTCTTTGTGACGGTCATGATCAGGGGGCAACCGTGCAAGATGGAGGTGGACACAGGCTCCATGT
>JANHFT010006955.1:0-11928 GCA_032467955.1 Pseudoxenodon macrops | reverse complement strand
CCAGGGGAATCCCATAAAAGAGGGCTCCCCTGGCCCAGCAGGCAGTCCGGATTTACCTCAAGCTTATGCCAATAAACTGAGAGCTGACTGTCACTCGACTCGTATCTTTACTCCTGCGCGATCTAACACTCAGACCCAACCATTCCACAAAATAGCAGAATACTTGATGTATATGCTGATCTCATTGTTAAACTACAACCTTTTGTAACAAAGGTGAAAGCCAATCTGATCAGGAGGGAATGAAACTCTAAGAACTGATTTGATAAATCTTGCATCACTGCCAAAATAGCATTAGTAGAATCCTCACTGCCAAAGCAGCATTACTCAAGGCCATTTTATCAGATTGCTCCCAAATTTTAAAAGAGCAGAAAATATAACATAAGACCCTACTCGAAAAAATACTTAAGATCATAAGAAAGAACGGTCATAGCTAATCAAAGCCACCAAGTTCAAAAATCCCTTCCTATTTTGGCATACTATAATAAACTGTTCACTTAAAAAAAATTTTTTTTATTAAACAGTTTTTTTTAACTATTTCTTTTACAATTTTCTTCTTTTCAACAGTTTTGCATCAGTAAACATTTCTACACACCCATTTTTCCTCTTACTTCAATTTACTATCTATAAATATGATTCTAATATTAATTTAGATACATAGAAATAGCAGTGTAGTCCATTTCAATCATACCTTTTGTGTCTATTTCATTTCCATTCGTTTATTACTTTTCAACTCCTACATCTTCCCCCTTTGTTATTTCTTTACCCTTTATCCCTCTTCTCTAACCATCCATACCATTTCTCCCATATTTTGTAATATTCTGTTCCCTCTTTTACTTATATTTCCTTTGTAAGTTTGTCCATTTCTGCACATTCCAAAACTTTTCTAATCAAATTTTCTTCCGTTGGTATATTATTATTTTTCCAATTTTGTGCTTATATCATCCTTGCCGCTGTTATAATGTGTATGATTAAATATTGGGTTTTTTTCTCATAAGTCTCTGGAAGTATTCCTAATAAAAATATTTCTGGCTTCATCTCTATATGCTGTTCGGTTGTCTCTTCTAATTGTGTTCTAATTTTACTCCAGTATTGTTTTGCTTTAGGGCACTTCCACCATATATGATAGTATGTTCCATGATTATGTTTACATTTCCAGCAGGTTGATGGGGTATTGGGGAACATTTTGGCTAGTCTCACCAATGGGAGATGCCAACTATAAACATTTTAAACATATTTTCCTTGTAGGCTGCAGACATTGTCAGTTTATAGTTTATATTCCATAATTTATCCCATTTATCCAATTCAATAGTATAGCCGAATTTTTAGCCCAAATTATCATATTTTCTTTAACTACCTCCTCCATTCTGTATCTCACTAAATAATTATACATTTTTGTTGTCAATTTGTCCTCTGTGCCTTGAAGAATTTTATCTAATTTGTATATTTTTGAAATCCATATTGTTCCAAATCTGTCCTGTATCTGGATTGTATCTGCACGTATGACCACCAATCAATGTCTGTACCCTGTTCTTTTAGCTCTTGTCTTGTTTTAATTCCCCTTGACCATTTAATAAATCTTTATGTCTCTTAATTTTATCAATATTCAATACATTTGGATATATTAATGTCTCCATTGTTGATAACCATTCTAGAATTTTATTGTAGTGACTCTTTCTTCTTTTTTGCCATAACAAACTGTTCACTTAACCACATTAAAAAAATCCATTATAGTATCTCCTCAAGTGCCTGGGTACACCACTTCTGAGTATTTTATTGTGATCTGCATGCTAATACCTATGTGAGATTATTCTCACTACCACTGTGGCCCCCAGTGACATGCAACTCCTTAGTCAACTGTCTCATTAACCATTTTAAGTGTGGTAAAGTCCCCAAGAGTGACTGTACCTCCTTGGAGTAATTAAATCCAATTCAAATTGGTATACCCAATAACCACTGTATTGGCCTCTTAATTTTCATACATTAACCACACAACTAATATTCCAAAGCACTGGGGCGGCAGGGGGGGGGGCAGCAATCATAACTGTCCCCTTATACGAAAAGGCTGATAATAATGATCTGACTAATTATACGCCAATTAATCTATTGAACATCATCAGCAAATCATATGCCTGATAGTTACTTATTAAATTCTAAACCTGGGTAATAGAGGAGGGAATAACTGAGCCAGAGCAAGCAGGTTTTCAACTGGGACTATAGACTATTGTCTAGCACTTCAAAATTTAGGAGACAAATGCACAAACCACTCTGACTTTAATCTATATGTACTCTTGATAGATGTCACAGCAGTGTATGATTATCTCAAGGATAAAACTTTGGAACATTCTGAGCAGATCCTCTACAGACAGAAAATTATCACTCCTAATCTATAAACAATATAATAAAATTGGCCTTAGAGTAGGATGTATTCAGAGAGGGGACCTTTCCAACGTTATGTCAACAGAATGAAACAAGGATGTATTCTAACACAACTGTTTTTTAACATACATATCAACTCTCTAATTCAAACCCTTCAGAGAGTTGATATCCATGGACCTAAACTAGCCCATAGACACACCCCAATTTTACTCTATGACGAAGATGCAGTTCTTTTTTCCTTGACTTTTGTAAGCATAAAGTAGGCATTGAGAACCCTGGCTTCCTACTATAATAAGGAACAATTAATAATCATTAATAAAGTTTTAATTTTTTTCTATCAAAAGACAAAAGTATAAGTAGACAATTGATTCCCATGATTACAACAGGTCAAATTGGGATCACACTGATAAAATTTATGCTGATAGCTTTTTAAGGGATGCTAACCCCACATTTGGCTATCAGATAACCAAATATATTCACCAAGTTATACAACTCTGCAAACCATTGATCAGATATGTCACTTTATTGTCCTATTTTTTCTTTCTTTCCCAATAATAAATTGTTGTGTCAAACTATTTCTTTTTTACTGCAAAGGCTGGTCAAACACTGCAATAAAGATATATATATATTGGAATACACTACCTGACTCTGTTTCTTCCCCAACCCCCCAAAACTTTAACCTTAGACTGTCTACTATAGACTTCACCCCATTCCTAAGAGGTCTTTAAGGGGCGTGCATAAGCACACAAGCGTGCCTACCGTCCCTGTCCTATTGTTCCCTTTTATCCGAATCTATCTCATGTATTCATAATCTTGTCTATATTTGTATCTGTTTTCTAATATATGCTTGATGAAAATAATAAATAAATAAATAAGATACATTTATTCATGGGAGTCATTCATACTCCATTCAGATTTAGTTAGCCTTCCCTTGTCCCCGTTCCCTGGTTCTTAAAACCTCTATAAAACACTGATTAGTCTGTTTTGCTGTGCTCTAAAAGAATGTACCCATTAATACCAGATCTCTCAGACAATTCAAATTATTTAGACTTAAGCTTTATTTGGAATTGGCTGCTATAGGTGCTTGTTGCTATTATATAACAAAATGTGCCTATGATTTATAGAAGTTCCCTATGCTCTGCAGTCTATGCTTTGCAGTAGAAAAGATTTTATGTTCAGGATTCAAGTGATTTTATTTTCTAATAACAACCCCATTTTATCAACTGTACTGATGTTCATATGTTCTTACAACTTTGCTCATATGCATTATGTTTATGTTATCTAAAAGATCTGGAGAAAGCCTGTTTGGAATAACAGCGAGTAACGCTACAGTTTGGAGTGCTTCAATTCAGTTAGTAAGGGACTTGAGGAAAAGAGATACATGTATGTCAATTTACTATGAAGTTCACAGATGAAGAATCAAGAATGGGATTCTTTCACATCACGACCTGCAAGATATTAATAACACCTTCTTTCTATATCAAAACATAAGATAATTCTCCACCGTCTTAAGTCAATGTATCCATTATTTTCTCCAGAACTTCTCACTTTCTAAATTACAGCTAATTATAGCACCATTATGCAGCTTCTTTTACTAACCCTTAATATAGACTTTCCAGTTCATGGCAAAAAAAACTTCTTAGATAGAGCATAGTGCTAAACTCACATAATAGAGGAGGTTAGTCCACCCTTCCATGGTGATACACTGGAAGACAGTCAGCACAGCGAAGAGGATGTTATCAAACTGTGTGATCCCGTAGTTGGGTCCTTGCCAGTATTCTTTACACTCAGTCCCATTAGGGCAGAGGCGTGACGGTGATTCCTTCCCACATGGAGCTTCTTGCATGATTTCATCTGGGGAGGGAAGAAAAAGAGGGCCTCTAGTAGACTAGGGCAGGCAGATAAGCAACTGCAGGAGGCAGAAAAAATGGTGGTATCACTTGCCTTGTAACAGCACCGGCTGTTCTTCAAGAAGTCCCTTCCTCCAAAATTATGGCTCAGGGTACTCATACAGACACATTTTCCCCTCCATGCAGTGCTTTTTCAGATGCTGTACAGCCATATAGAAAAGCAGAAACCAGCATGGTTTGGGTTTTAATTCTTTGCTCCTCCAAGGAAAGCACAGGGACTGCCCAGATGTGTTTTTTCAAATGATACAGGCTACTTGCCTCCACAACTTAACACTGTTTCCCCCCTCAAGTCCGATGCTTCCTGACTTCTGATGGGCTACCCACCTTTGTTTCGCAGGCAGATGTAGTTAAGAAGCTTACTTCATTTGAAAAAAAAATAATCCTCTGTATTTAGGTGGTGGAGAGAAAGCAAGAGTGTTTTGTGAAACTTGCCTATTGGTGATCTGCAAATCTATTCTGCTTGACACACTGGTAGTTATTAAGAACATAGGAAGCTGCCTTATATCAAACTGTACTGCCTATTCTGATGGGCAGCAATTCTACAAGTCAGGAAAAAAATGTGTTACAAGTTCCTTCCTGAGTATTTAATTTGCTTTTTTTAATGCACTTCCTAAACAAAGTGGGATAAAAGAGTTACAAAATGTGATCATTAGGACTGTACAACACACACTTTGGGGTTTGATTCCAAAAAGTTACTTGAGAATCTACAGATGCGCAGATGAAGAACTCAAAGGATTTCTTGGGACACTATGCAGCTCTAAGGTTCATTAATGTTACTAACACAAATTGATTAAATATATACAGAATGTAAAGAGAATTAACATAGAAATTGTCAAGAAATATTTAGTCCCAAAGGTGCTTTTTCAAAAGACAACTGGACTTTGTTGAGAATAAGCAAAGTCCAGTTGCTTTTTGAAAAAGGACCTTTGGGGGTACCACGATCAGGATGACTGAAAATCTCCACAGACAAGAGATACTTAGATTCAATTTATAAAAGAAAGTATAGATTTATACATTTGTATTGTATGTAGGGAAGAGTTCTCCTCTTTATTTGTTGCTGTGGCAACATGTAGATTAGGATGCTTTTGCATAATATGGAGTGAATTGTGTACCAAGTGTAAATAGACTATGGAAGCAAAGTTCAAGCTTCTTTTAATTGCTCTAACCAGCAGAACAATAGAATCCATCAGTCTTTCTTATAATGAGTTCACATGAAGAAAGTTTGAGATGCCCTGTTGTGATGCTATGTTTCATTCATAATGTGATTCCCCCCCCCCCCTCTTAGCATGTTTTATGAATCCATCCGTTTTCTGGGATTAGTTTCTGCAGAAACAGAACTATGTTTTTCTAAAGCTAACTCTTCAGGGAATATTGTGTATAAATAGAAAAAGTGATAAACCACTGTCTTCTGACTTACATTCCTCTTACATAGGTTATATTTCAAAGTAAATATACGGTAACTGATAATTCAACAAATATATTATGTTTTTAACCATAATATGTTAAACAATCCATCATGGCCTAGTTCGTACAGCCATAAATCATGGTTTACAGTTAGCATCATAAATTGCACTAAGCCAAAGCCAAACAATTTGCATTGTATCTTAGTACAATGTTTGAACTTTATATTAATAGTTCATTTACATTTTAACAGAGATAACATTTGTCAATAGTTACCTTTTTCCGTTTTCTTTAAAACAAACTAACTTTTTTGAATTGGGTAGCTGGTAAGAGAACAGAATGCTTTTTACGTACCTGTATGAATATCCTTGCAGGCGGTGTGAAATTTCCCCAAATAAAATTCTAACCCTATGATTGCAAAAATAAGGATTGCAAAAAATAGGAGGAGGCCAATTTGTAGCAGAGGTATCATGGCCTTCATTATGGATTTAAGGACAACTTGTAAACCTGCAACAAAAAACAGAGCATCATCAGAGAATAGACTTAAAGCACACCCAGCAGCGAAACTTATTGAAGTTTTAACAGGATATAGAGAGAATTACACACTGCTCTTTACTTTGTTTATATTCTTCATCTTTCTTAACATGGCATATGAGGCCTATAAACCTTAAAGCAGGAGAAAAAGAAAAAAATGTTCCATGTAAAACATGGAGTTATTGTGTCAATTCTTTTATTCATGAATGGCCAAGACTAGTAATTTAAGATTTTTAACAAAAGACCCTAACAAGTAAGTAGCAGTCAGAAGTGTCAAAGCTTCTAATTTCTAAATTTATTAGGAACTATTAAAGTCCATTTTGATAATTATTTTGTACTGGGATAATTTTCATCCGTTCAATAACTTAGTCCCCTTATTTCTAAGAGGTCACATTTGACCAATTTTGTCAGGGCTCCAAAGTCTAGGTAAAGTCAAGTATAATTAATATTTGGACAGGAGTTCCCCCAGCAAATTCCAGGGCTGTTGGATAAACTGTGAAGTAAAAAAAAAAAAGACATTCTGGAAGAAGGGGCTATACATATTGTTGCCAAATAAAACTGAAAATAAGGGTTTTTTACCTTTACCTAGGAAATAGTTTGGAGAATCAACACATTGTAGACACTTCTCTAACTGTATATAAATATATATGACTCAGTGGTTAAAAAAGAAATGGAAATGAGTACTGCCCCTAAAGTCGGCTACTATTGGCAATCTAAAATTCCTTTAGGGATTCCTTTACCCTTTTTTACCTTTATAATTATATATTAATATATATAAAGTTTGGAAATATTATATACTTATATGTACATAACAAATGTACTTTCGTCTGTTTTTTCCATAAGGAGGAAAATGAGTATAGTTATAGTACACTGTTTTGTGCCTTCTAATCCTACTGTGTTTAATGGGGCTTGCTCTCAAAAAGAGGATTATCACCTGAGACTCATAAAGAGAGAGGACAGATACTTTGATTAGATAATGGATTCCATGCAAAGGCTTAGAGTAAAATATGGGCTTTCCAGTGGATGGTGACAGATGTAATTAAAAAGTTAAAAGACAAAATATAAGCTGTCTAAGTACTAATCTATATGAAAATGGGAAACTGATTGTGTCAGAGCATGGTAATCCAAGATAGTTGTTGTTTAGTTGAAAAATATTAATTAAAAACTACTCACTTGGGATTCCTGACACTAACTTTAGCGGCCGGAGTACACGAACTGCCCGCAAAGTTCGCAAGTCGAATTCAGTACCAACTGTTGACAAGATGCTGTAATATTAAAAAAAAGAGAGAGAAAATGTTGATGCTGGAAATATGAGCAATTTCCACAAACCAGACCAGGAAGAAATGTAGATTTTCCTATGATAATATCGATTATTTGCTTAGAAAGGATCCATAACTATCCAAAGTAAGGGGCGTGCTAAGTGCACCAACATGCCTACCATCATGTTTATACACATATCTGATCTCTTATACATGCGTGACAAAATTTTAAAAAATGTTGAGATTTGTAATCAACAGATGGATAATGGTGGCCCAGTCAAATCTCTGTGTAAGAATTTATTTATCATCATCATCATCATCAATTCTTGCAATAACACCAGCAGAACTGCAAAAAACTGCTACTTGGAACATCGTACATTTTAAGAAGATATTGGTTGATACCTAGGATGCTGACAACAACCCATATCAAGCATCAGTGCCAGTCAATGATATTTGTGATACATTTTTAAATGTTCAGTTGACTGAGTTTCATGTTTAATAAATAAAACAGATAACAATTCTAATAACTAATTTTAATATCTATAATTGTTTCATTATGGAGCTCTTGAACATAATGGCATTTACTACATTTAGTAAAACATAGCTTCACTGGACCAATAAAAAAGAACTTAATAACCCTAAACTCAATTATATTATACTAGACCTGTAATGCAAACCTATGGCATGCGTGCCAGAGGTGGCACACAGCGCCCTCTCTGTGACCACGCAAGCCGTCATCTCAGTTCAGCTCCACCGTGCATGCTTCCAACCGGCCAGCTGGTCTTCAGGTCTCTGCAACGCATGCACGGGGTGCATGTGGGGAGCCATGCAAGCATGCACGGGGGTGCAGGGTGCATGCAGGGTGCGCTTGCACATGCAGGGGCAGAGCATGTGCGAGAGGCGCTCGTGTATGTGCATGGCACATGTGGGGGTTGAACACATGCATGGGGCACATGCACGGGTCCGAAACGTGCATTGCATTTTAGGGGGTTCGGACATGCACGCGCTTTGGGCACTCAGTCTGGAAAAGGTTAGCCATCACTGTACTAGACCAAACAAAGATAGTTCAATTTTAGGTTTCCTCCCTGTCTAGGAAAATACTCTTTTATAAAAAGCAAATGCCTATTCAAATATTGACCACACTGAAAAGAATGCACTATTGCTGGCAGTCCTGAGCATGCTTGGGGGTGGGAGATGCAAGTTTGTCAGGCAAATAGCCACTCCATTATGTGCCTGCTAACTCTCCTGTAGTCCCTTCCTCTCCAATCTCTCTCATGCATAATGGGGAATACACTGACTATTTGCCTAGCACACTTGAAGCTCCCATGCTGGTGTTCACATTTCTTTCAATGTGTATTTCCCATTGTGTGCCAATTTACTATCTTGTAATCTCTTCCTCTCCAATAGTTATAAATACAAACATTACTTCTCTTCTTCCTAATTATCCCAGAACCAAGGTGAGCATTTCAAATCACAAGCACAGTTGCAGTTTTGTGATTTCCCAGGTTAGTGACTGAGTTGTTGGTCCCAATTGTGACTGCTAAATGAGGACTATCTGCACATTGTCCGCAGATGTAGATTGCATTTGTTCACTATTTTCTAAAAGAGAAAACTCAAATGAAGACATGTATCCACAATGTTCTTCATTTAATCTTTTAACCCATTTGAACACCTGGCCTCTCTTTTTCAATATAGGGCTCTAATCAGTGTTGGATGAACTTAGGCCTTTGTTTTTGCTAGCCTATGAATTTATCCTATGAAGTTAAGAATACTGTACAATGGTTTGCTCATCCAAGAAATAAAATTTAATCTGGAAAATTAAAATATTCTTCTCTGGCACCTGAAGCTTCATAAATGAAAGATGAGGAATAAATTGTTCCAAATAGTAGCCTCCAAAGACATCAATATTAAACCTAAAAGGTATAACCCACAAACTTTATTGATTTTAGGACATAAGATTCATATTTATTAGTAAATACTAGCATATAATTTGCTAATATATCATCTACCTTATAATTTTGTCTGTATAGAATCTAAATTTCAGTATTCAGTAATCATTCATGCTAAAAACAATAAGAGAAAGAAGAAGCTGGGTTTTCCACGCCTCTTAAATAAAGAGGGATCAGTAACACACAGTGATCACTTTGCTTTTAGGGAAGAATAAATTATTCTAATCCATGTTTTTAAATCCTAAAGAAAAGAAAATGTTGAAACAATAAAAATAAATACTGTATTGTCAATACAGTTTTCAAATACTTCTCCACAGAAAAACTGAATTCACCATAACATTTTACACTGATAAGATTTACTAATAATCACAAATTCTCATATAGCGCAAATAAGTTCTGCTTGATTAAATCTACCAAATTGTATTAGTCAGCAAGAGTACAACATAATATTTTAACATCTGTATTCATGAATGATACAATCAATAGAATTAATTCAATAAAATATTATTTCATGTCATTTGGACTTTTCCATTCTTTTAGAAAGAAACTGACAGATTTACCTACTCACTAGAGACATGGTGCTCAAAATTCAAAATTGGTTATATGAAATAGTGAAATGTTATGCTGGCTCTTTTTGATAAAAGCTATTTCATGTAATTATTATATTCTAGAAGACATTTTTTTTTGTAGAAGCTCCTTTTTAAAATTATATACCATCAATTTGGAAAGTAAGTGGAGAATTTCAGAAATGGGTATTGTAAAAAGACCTCCATAACCCCAGTATTACATGAGACATTCGCCTTTAAAAACATACTTTTCTTTCTCTATTTGAACAGTTTTATCATGAGACATCTCAATTGAAAGGTAATTAGAAATGAATCCTACATTTATTCATTTATATATTAAATGTCCAATTTTTATTATGAAGTGCATTTAAAATAAAATGACCATATAATATGATATTTAAGTCTAGTCTTTATTAAAAGAAAAGAAAAATTGTTTTGTGTTGTCTTTCTTCTTCCAGCATCTTTACTGAGTTTCAAATCTCAAAATGTCTTAGAGTGGGATGCCCTCTCTCATTAAAAATGTATTCCTTCATTGGTTATTTTGCTCCACCTATGGCCTACATTATTTATTGTTGTTTTTTGTAAAATTTCATTTTTCTGAACCCATGACATATTCTGTTTTTCATACCATGCAGGTTTTTCCTTTACTAATCTTATTATAGTGTAAACTAATATTTACACTAAATATTTTAGTTATACCAGCCACCTTTACTCTAGATAAAAGTAATACATTAACAATCCATCTTTGGAACTATTAGAGTTCTCTAGCTCACAAAACTATTACTGTAGAATATATTTAACTGTACACAGCTTGTCCTCTTCAGAACCTTCTCTGATGCTGTTGCTCCATCTCTAATGTCAGCATAGCATATGATCTGAATACCAACCTAGTTGCTGCCCTTCCTCCTCCTATGACAGCGTTTCTTGGAATCTAAACTAATCTCTACTTTCATTTCTTATTGACAATACAAGTACAAACAGTTTTGTTTGGCATCTGCATGAATAAATAGATAGGTGAAGAACCAGCTATGGTAGAGAGCAGTTGCATCACAGATAGCAAATATTATAACACTAGCGAAAGGTATACATATTAGAATAATCACATGCATATTTGCTCTATGTGTGAAGACACAGCTATCCTTTTAAAAACATAATTTCACTGTTTTATTTTTTGTTAAACAATCTCACCTATTTTACCTCTTCCTCTTAAAATGCTTGCATATTAGAAGATAATGTTTAGGTTGAAATGAGGTCCTTAATTCTGAAAATAGAAAATATTGTTGATTGTTCCTAGGGTAATTAAAAGCTGACTCAGATGGGCTCAATAAACAACTTCAGTTAAGGAATATTTATTCACTCTAGTCATGTGAATCAGCAGAACTAAAAGTCTTCCCCAACACAGGAGGTTTGAGAGATGGTGCTTGTAAGAAGGAGCTAGGGTGATGGACTATAGCGAAGAGGCCATTTCCCAGAAAGGAGGGAGAACATTCCAGAAAAGGGAGGGGGACAAGCGGCAACACAGCCTGGAGCTGAATAAAAGACAGAAGAAGGTAAGGCTAGCTACTCTCTAGAATCCCCGAGGGTATATCCATTGGAAGTAATAAGACTTTAGTCTAGCAAGATTCTGTCTGCTATGTATAAGCAAATAAAGGACCGAATTTGGGCTGAATTGTATTCCACATCGTTTTTGAATTTAGCCTAATAGAAAGGCAGAACATTCTCTATTTATGAAATTGATAAATATTTCTATAATAAAATAGCACTTATGTTGACACATTATTTTATCATAAATGGAATGGAATTGGATGGGAATTAGTTGCTAGTCCTAATTTGGAATTAATTCTTTGTTGTTTTTAGTTGCGAAGTCGTGTCTGACCCATCGCGACCCAATGGACAATGTTCCTCCAGGCCTTCCTGTTCTCTACCATCCTCT
>JANHFT010006954.1:914609-925008 GCA_032467955.1 Pseudoxenodon macrops | reverse complement strand
TAACAACAGAGTCAGGTAGTGCATTCCGGGCATTGACCACTCTGTTGCTGAAGTCGTATTTTCTGCGATCAATTTTGGAGCAGTTAACCATAAAGTTTTCATCTATTGTGTGCTTGTGTATTGTTTTGGTTGAAGCTGAAGTATTCATTGACAGGTAGGACATTGTAGCGGATGATTTTATGTACTATGCTTAGGTCAGACAGAAGATGGTGAAGTTTTAAGTTGTCTAAGCAACATGACAAAAGAGAAGTAAACACACAATCCACATAATTTCATACAAAACTTCTATGGGGGTATGGCAGTGGTCTCATAACTGGATGTCCAATTCAGTTATCCAGGTGATTGCCTCTGGCATTGCTTTGTGCAGGTCTTGTATAACCAATTTCGTTGTGTACATGATGTACAATGACAATAAAGGCTATACTATTTGTAGAGAACCAGAGAACACATGTCATGGGCAATCTTGCACAATATGTTTAATAGTTTGCATATCAGCACCACGATCACAACAAGGGGAATTTTTTCATCCTCACTGATACGGAGCACAGCCACTTCTTCCAGTATCACACCAAATTTTGTTCAATATCAACCAGACAGAGAGAGACAGGTTAAAACCAGGTGGTTTGATAGAGGGATCACTAATGGTCAGGCCACAAGAAGGTACCTTGAACCAGTCCTCTCTCCAGACATTCTCAGGATTAAACTGGGTAGATGTTAAGCGAATAGCTGTTTTCCATGGTGGCCTACAAGATTTAAATCTTTTGATGGGCTGCGCATTGTCCTGCTCAATAGGGAGGGCCTTGTTGTACAGCATCTTTGAACATATTGGGATGAGACCTTGCTGTCTTCTAATATGAGGCAGTATGATATTGCTAAGTAACCAGTGCACAGGACTGGGATGCGATGTGCCAGAGATGATATGCAGAGTTGGACATCAACGATTTAGGTGTGGGCGCTGTTAAGCCACATGCTGGCATAATATTTAGCTGTGGAATAAACCAAAGCCAAGGCTGTTGTTTATAGGGTGTTAGCATCAGCACCCCAGAATGTTCCAGCCAGTCTGTTCAGTAAATTGTTGTGGCTTTTCAATTTTCAACACCTGTTTTTTCCAGGTGTTGTCAGAAGGTTAGTCATTTCCTGCATTTAAACATAAAGGGATGGATCAACTACATTAATCAACCCTTGGTTCTTAAGTTATAGTTAAGGTTCTTAAGTTATAGTTAATACAGCAATTCAGGTTCAAGGGGGAAAAGATAATTTTAGAATGCAGGGGAATGCTCATGTCAAAGATGGATAGCAACTACTTAATGAAGTGTGATTATTTTTTCTGGGCTGATATGGCTCCAGGAAATAATGTTTGATTTAAAGTTGCTACACATATAACAAGCGTTCCCATGCACACTTTGTACATGTTTTCAGTAATGCAGCTTTCGCATTGTAGACGCTTGTGTTTTGATACTGTGGCATACTTTTCTCATAATCATGACTTCCCATTAAGTCAAGTGATTGAACGCTGGTAATAGCTACAAGAAATGTTTTAAAGGAAGGATCATAACTTAACCGTTTGATATGTAAACAGTTTTCACTTAATTTACCAACCTTTTTGTTGCATCATTTCTTTCTTTGAAATGAAATCTAGAATGTTCAACCTCTTCTAAACTTACATAAATAAGTCCTGTATCTGTGAATTAATTATCTTATAACAGGACCATAGATTTATATGAACATTATGATTCTATAATTATCCATCTTAAATTATTCCATCTCCCCATTCCTTTTGCAGCCTAACCTAGTCCCCAAGGCTCTGTCATATCCCTATAGTAACAACAATAATAAAATAATATTTCTACATATTATCAAATATAGGTATTCCTAAATAAATGCAATAGGAATGCACTTCTAAAACTTTAGAGCAACTGATGACATTTTTTTAATGTAATCTCACATTTCCTTAATCACAATAAAGACTTGCTGAGTCTAAGAGCTTTGCATTTCTTTTCTCTGCCAGGCACTGCTGTAATAAAAGGTTACAACTTTACATATTGTATGCTTCTTATGTTAAGGCTGAATCATTCATGTTAAATTGGAGCCACATGTTTGTGTCTTCTAAAGCATGAATTGGTGTTGCCTTCAAAAATATGATCCTCTTGCACAACAGCAAATAAAAGAAAACATCTTGTAAACCATAACACAGAATGGAAAAGCAAAACCATGGAATCCATACAAACATTTACCATTGAATTGTACTTTACGTAAATGAAAATTTAACAGCAAGCCAACTTTGTTTTCAAGCGTTTCACACTAGGGAATGCATTTCCAAGCCATCTGACAACAAGTCATTAGTGGAGGTTGTTAAGCTGCACAGCAGTTAATTTCAAAACATAGCTATCTTGGCAAAATACCATTGCAAGACATAAATCTCTTTCTTGAGGGAGGTGAGAGCAGTCGAGATTTACCTTGTTGTAATTAGGAATGGAAACTATTCTGTGCCCAAGAGAGAAAGCAGGCAATGATACCATTCAATCATAATGCAAACATGAGTTGAGTGCAGAGAAATATGACTTCTTGCTTTAAGATAAATTATTTCTAGAGGACGGACCAAGCATGGAAGGTTATGTGCATTATTGGTTAAAAAAATGCAGCAGACCTGTAAATTGACTGGAGCTCAAATGTTATTCATCAGAAGCTTGCAGTGTAAATCAAGGGGAAATTGGGTATACAGGTATGTATAAGGAACAATAAAACAAGGATTTTACACATATGTGTTCAATTCTGTTTACTAATTTGAGTGATGGAATGTGCTCAAGGGGAGATCAAGGGCAGATAATCTTATAGAACTGGCAAGACATACCGTACATCAAGTGTTTTCAGAAAATTAGTGCTATGGAAGACTTACACTGGTGCCTATGGACTCCACACTATCTATTCTTGCTGCAGCTTACATTAATTTATGTATCTTTTTTTATATCGTACATAAATGTTAGATACATGTCTACTTATAATTGGACAGTGCAGGATTCCTGAATTTGATTTTATTCTTGGGGGGAAGAAAGGATAGGGTTGCTTTAAAGAGTTGGAATTCCAGCAATATCATCAACAATAATGAGCATCCATAAAGGCAGATAAGTAGGAAAACAAATGACCCTCAACCAAACTATAATACCAATTCCCAGCTTTCATTAAAGAAAAAAAGGCAAATTTTGGAGACAGTGACTTGCAGACAGGCTTATATAATGGAACATAAAATTTCAAATACCCTATAACCAGGAGTTTGAATTTTGCTCAGAAATAGAATGATGTAAATTAAAGTGTTAGGGGCATTTTTCCCCTTTCCTATAACTAATCCCAGTTTAACATTTAGACCATAGACATTTGTGCCAGAGGAGGTTTCAAAGAAACCTTTTCAAAGAGAGTGTTTGTTACACTAGAACTTGGTAATGTTGACACATTAGTTAAGAAATGTGTGTATCTAATGAACTAACTTTAGTTGTGCAAACACACTTCTAAACATTTCTGAAATCTGGAACTCCACTCAAAGTTAAATCCAGGAGTTTAAGAAATTCCACCGAACATAATTTGAATTTCTAGTCTGCTTCTCAGGTGATCAGAAGCATCTAAATTACCGGTAAGCTTCATTTTCTTTGCTCTGATCCTAGCCATTACAGATACCAGTAACCTGCTTAAACAGGTTTTTAGATTTTAATGTTCAGCTGAGGATTGAATCGCAAATGAAAAGGTATTGTGTAGAATCCAGACTTACCCATTATGATACAAAAAGGGGCAAATACATCCACATTCAATACCTCTACTGAGAATAGCATTTGTACAGATGTATTTTAATCTATTGGGAATAAAATTGTTAATACAGCTAAGAACTGGTGACCAGATTTCAATGTATGTATCTTTTAATTGCCAGATGCCTCAGAATTCTTTGTTTTTTTCAACCAGAGTATTTTTTTCATACTTCAAATGCCTCTCATCTACTTTATTTTTCTATCTTATAAGATAAAGTTGTCATTCTTATGAAGAGAGCACTGATGCAACAAAGAGTACATTCTTAAGATTGTTCTCTGTTTTCCTGTTATTTTTCTTTTTAATATCAGATGGCAAATGGTCTTTATGAAGCATCTTTTGTTGCTCTTATAAAAATAACTTCCTGCATCAGTGCTCTCTAATCCCCGTGGTTTTCTACTGTTCTGCATTACCATGAGACTTAACTCTAAGCAACAAAACACACAACAGTGAATGTGCTACATCAGAAATCAATTTTTTCAGCTACCAAGATATATGTGTCTGTCTGTCTGTCTGTCTGTCTGTGCATGTGTGTGTGTGCCTTTGAATCATTGTGGCCTCCTGGTAACTGCCTAGATAGGTCCCTGCAGTTTTCTTGGCAAGATTTCAGAAGTGGTTTGCCATTGCCTACTTCCTGGGATTGAAAGAAATTGAATGGCCTAAGGCTGTGATGGTGAACCTATGACATGCGTGCCACAGGTGGCATGCAGAACCCTCTCTGCAGGCATGCCAGCCGTTGCCCCAGCCCAGTTTCACCGAGCATGCACGCATGCATCCCACTGGCCAGCTGGTCTTGGGGTCTCTGCCGGCAGGGCCTTCCCCGATCTCTACAGTTTCTCCACCCAGCGTGCCATACCTTTCTTCTCCATTTCTGCCGCCAGCGTCTTCCCCAATCTCCACAGGGTCCACTCTCCGCAGGTGCCTGCTCTTGGCAGAAATTCAGGAGAAAGCAAGGGCACTCTGGGGGGAGAAACTGGGGAGATCGGGAAAGGCACGGGCAGCAGAAATGCAGGAGAACCAACCTGGAAGCCAAAACAGGGGCGCAGGGCACATGTGCAGGAATGCACGCACTTGTGCAGGGTGTACTCATGTATACGCAGGGCTGCTTGCATTGCATTTTGGGGATTGGGCCACACGTGCGTGCATTTGCACGCACACACTTGTGCTTTGGGCACTCGGCACCATCACTGGCCTAAGGTCACCCAACAGGCTTCGTGCCTAAGGAAGGGCTAGAATTCATGGACTCCCAGTTTGTAGCCTGGTACTTTAACCTCTACATAAAACTGGATCAACCATTTTTTCAGACACCAAGATTTGCAAGAGGTATAACAAATGACACAATGGTGCAATCAAAGCAGGCAAAGCCAAAGTATTTCAGTTCATTAGCGAAGGGGGAACTTTGAAAGGCAGCTAATCAGTTACTTTAGGGAGGAGGACAGGAAAATCATACCACTGAAAATGGATGTTTTTGCCCCTGAATTTCAGCAGTACAATCTGAGAATATTTTGATAGCTGGAAAGCAGTCATGCAATGTCTACGGTTTATGGGTTGCGACTATATATTTCTGCAAATTACAATCAGATCCTACTTTTGATTGCTACCCTGGAAAAAAATTCCAGCAATTGTTTGTTTTGTAAAGTAGAACTGAACTAGTTTTATTTATTATTTTAATATATTCACAGAAGCAGATTCAAGACCTTGCTCTGAGACTTCCTGTATCAGCAAAGAACAGGCCATACCCATCATATTATATGACATCAAGCGAAGATGCACACACTTAGGATTCAGTTGTCGGTTATCAGTTAATATCCAAGCTACCATCACATTCATCAGTTATTTCTATGAAAATGTCTTTAACTCATATAATGATCTTCACAGAGCAAACTATCTATCACTTACCTCTAGTTCTACCATTCTCCTAAATTCATTTTTCAGGAGTTCTTTGATGGATTCACTGATATTTTGTACTACAGATTTCCGTGCTAGCACTGAAAAGATGAATCAATAAATAAGTATTAGAAGTATTAGATGCTAATCAGAAGTATATATAGATTTAGATGCAACAGTTCAGATAGCAGGATAACTAGAGAACTGGGAGGAAGTAATTTTCTCTATGAAAAGAACAATAGCATTACTGTTAAGAAATGCAAGCCCTAGAACTATTTCTCATTTTAGAATCAAAAACCAAGCAGTGATATATAACCAGTGCTGGGATCCTGCTGGTTTAACAATTCGTTTGGTGATTGTGCGCTTTGCACGCGAGCGCCTGATGAGTGCTGCACGCATGTGCACAGTTTTACAAAAACTTACTTTCCGCATTACTGCTGGGGAGTAACACAGTTGAAGCGCAGCAATCCGCTCTGCCGTGTGAATCAGCTGAGAAGATATAGGTCAGTAAAGCGCAGGGGCAGGCAGGCGGGCCCACCTGATCATCGGAGCTACCACTTCACCCAAACCGCTAGAATCCCACCCCTGCTAATTATAACCACAAAGTGCCAGTACTAAGCATCCAGAAAGTCTCACATCTGAGACAGGACAAAGACCAATTTCTTAAGTTCTACTGCTGCTGCTATTACTGACTATATCATTCACTTCTACCATGCATTCCTTCCTATTCATTGCTTTTTCTCTGATCGGAATGGAACAACATGCCTGGCTGGGTCGCCACAGATAACTTGCTGCGATAACTCAGCATGGGACAATTCAATGCAGAATAACTCAAGAGAGGGACAGGTCAATTGCAGCAGGCTCGGATTGCTGAGGCTTGAACCTTGAACCTAAAGGCAGACAAGGCCCATTGCAATTCACTTGCCTCTCTCTTGAATTATCCTGTGTTGAATTGTCTCACAGTGAATTGTTGTGCAGTGAGTTGGCTGTGGCAAGTCAGCCACAGTGAGTCAGCCAGAGCAAGACAACTGGGGCAAATCGGCTAGGATGAGTCAGCCAGAGCTGGTTGTCCTACAGATGCTCCCTGATGACAGCCCTATAGATGTATTCTAAGGAAGCACAACCTACAAAAAGTTTATTCAGGCAGCCACATAACTTAGTATTAAAAAATTGCTGCTGAAATGAAAAATTGGGAAAGCAATTAGCTGCTAAACAAAGATCTCCCTGTTTCTGACACATACTGAACTTAGAATTGGTCTCCCCCACCCAGCACTGGATTTCTAACATATATTTAAACATGCAAACTTTGGCTGAGTCCTCAACACTCATACAAACAAATAGGGCTAAATAGAATATTCCTGTAGCATCCAGTTAAACAAAACAGCAAATTTAGGATTAACAATTACCTTACTTCTATGAAGCATTTCATAATGTATCCTGACAGATAAGCCTGTTCTTTTTTGACTGAATTCTATGTACTTTCAATACTTTTAAATGAGACATATGAATTTCAGCAACCTTATTAATTTAGAACCACTCCTTTGTATTGGAACTGCAGTGTCTAAAATGTAGAGTTCTGGAAATTGCAGTTTCAACATGCCAGAGGATGGCAGCTTAGGGAAAGTTGACTTTTTGAAAATTAAATGGAAGAAAGTTTATCATTTGGAAGTGAATCAAACTGGAATTGAGTCATCCAAACTCGAACTGGTTTGAAGTGGGTAGAAGATTACACAACCCCATAACAAGTTTGATTCATCCAGAATTCCAAATCTAGGACAACTCAAGTAACTTCCAATGTACTCCCAGAAACTGTTGCAGCACTTTAGGAATGGGCTGGTCCAAATGAATATTTTAAGAGTTCTCCAGAATGTTCTATTCCAGAGATGGGTTCCAAATCTTCTTACTGCCAGTTCACTCAGGGGCGTGCTGCAGCTATGTGTGCAAAGCTTTTGTGCATGTGCAGAAGCAAAATCTAAGATGGCGCTGCTGAAAGAACCAGGTCAGGGGCGTGGCAGGCCCGGAATGCTAACGGTTCTACTGAACTGTGCTGATAAGTTACTAACGGTTCGTTAGAACTGAACCAAACCATTAGGAACCCACCTCTGTTCTATTCCCCAATCAATCTCTATTAGGTACAGCATTTTAAGTAATAGAAATACTAGCATAGATTATACCAAAAAATAATAAATGATTACAGCAGCAAAGTTAGGGCATTGCTCAAGAGATTTGAAATCCATCATATCAGTTCATTTTCCTATACTTAAATATATATTTAATAATAAATATAGATATAAGAAAAAATCTTACCAGTTGTTACCAAATATTTATCGGGGACTGTAATGTCACAAACATAAGGCTGTTTAGTTGTGGTACTTGGAATGGTTGCCACTGTAACCTGTGTAGGGGTCCAGCTATAGGTTGAAGAGGATGTAGATGAACTTGATGTGCTGCTGGTAAGTGAAGAAAGTCCTGATTTGCTACTGGAAGTGGTGGCAGTAAAAGCTGTCATACTAATATGCTCAGTCATGCTAGTTTTTGTTGGAACATCAGGTTTAACTGCAGTATTCACAGATGAAGATGTCTCTACAACCATTGGTCCAGTAGGTGATATTACATTGCTGTTCATATTTGTGGACAACGGTGTATAAGGAGTGGTTTTAAAAAAATCTGTGGTAGAAGGTACCTCATGGAAGGAAGAAAACGGACTGAAATTAGCAGTAGCACCACTATCTTCAACGATAGCTGTAGTTAACAAAAAAGGTGAAAAGGTTAAGACAGGGGTTGACTGCAATGATGTGAGCCACAAGCTCACATGTGTATTATCCCCATAGATGTTGCTGGTGAAAACAGGCTGTGAAGCTGACACAGGTAGCTGCTGTGTTAACATGGTATCAATAGTGAAATAAGACTCAAAGTGAGAGGTAGCTTCTGTGAAAGCTGAGGTAAAATAAAATTCAGATTCTACCATCAAGATTGATGTTGGTTCTAGTAAGACTGAGGAGTTCGTATAGAAATGTGATGATGGCATCACTGCAGAACTGTGCATAACTGGAAAAGAAGATGAGTTTGAATTAAAAAATGAACTATGCCACGAAGAGGCTTGAGAAGCCGCCATACTAGTGATGTTAATAGCTGGTTGCTCAACTGAACTCCATCCAGCTGAATTGTCTAAAAGCACAGATGATGGAAGGAGTGTAGGCAAAATATGAGGTAAAGGTGTTGATAAATCACTTGGCATTGTTAGAAAAGATGTATCTGTAGCAGATGACAAATGGGACAGGTCAATTGGCTCAGAGGAAAAGGGTCTGAATGAAAGGCTGGATACTATGTCTGATCTACTGATAGCCGAGTCTTCTATGGCAAAATACTCTAGTGTAGTGCCAAATAAATGTGTGGTTTCTGACGGCATAAATGCAGATGTTTCTAGCAGGATTGAATTTCTCATTGTCATGGAAGGCATACTCACATTCTCCATGAAGACAGATTCTGGAGAAATTGTAGCCACTTTAGAAAATGATTTTTCCATAACACCTGCACTAGATTCTACTGTAACTAATTCGGACACAGAATAGGAGAAATTAACTAGACTGTTTTCCAATGATATCATTTCAGAAGGCTGGCTATAGAAATGGGAAGGGGAAATGGATGTAAATATACTTTTAAGGCTAATTTCCATAGAATTTGACTCAGAGAGTTCAGTAAATCTTGAAGAAAGTGAAACAACAGGTCTTGATGGAAAACTAGTATCAAAGATTTCAGGAGGAGGTTCAGGCATGTCGTAGAGATCACTCATATCTGATGTAAGTGATGCGATACTCTTTACCTCAGAGACCATGAATGAGAGTGTCTCACCATACTCGCCTGAACCCACCTCGTTTTCCGTGGGTCGCATTGAAAAAAATGATTCTGGAGAAACTGAGATTAAGTCACAGTACAAACATGATGTATGTGGTTCAGTGAAAGGCACTGGACTTTTGGAATCACTGAATTTGTTTTCTGAGTAGCTGGGAAAAATTGATGCGGAATTTCTGGAGAATTTCTCGGACAGTTCATGCGTAAAAAACATCTCGTTAAAAGGAGTATTGAAAGCAGGTGCCTCTGTGTAGGAAATGGTATGAGGATAAACGAAAGGAAAGTGGGTTGAAAACATAGTTGCCCCTGTTAATGAAATAGGAATGCTTAGGACAGATGAATATTTTGGACCCATTGTTCCAGTTAAACTGCTATTAATACTATAGTGAGCTTCAGGATATGTGTAAGTTCTTTGTTTATTGTGATATGTAGATGACTGTTCTACAGTAGTATCAAAACGCAAAGACGTTGAAGAGAAAAGATAAGATGGCAAACTCTCCCCTTCTTTTCCAATACTTGCATCTGCCGTTTCTAATGCAACAGAATGTAAGTCAGTCTGAGGCATGAGCAAGTCTCTGTGTGGAGTCAGATTAATACTCGTCCCATCAAAAGACTTCAAGCGCGGGAGAGACATATGGGGGACAAAGGCAGCCCTTTGCAATGTTGTCTGCAATGTTCCCACATAATCAAGTGGCAAAGAGGAGACAGCTAGTGAAGGTGCTAAAAATGAAGTCTGTAGTGTTTCTCTAGTTGGCTTTACCGGGTAGGAACCCAAATGATCGTCTTCTACAAGAGACTTCAGTGAAGGAGTCTGTTGTGCATTTGAAATTAAACTAATAAAACTATCATCACTTAAGATGGCTTCATT
>JANHFT010006954.1:844154-859838 GCA_032467955.1 Pseudoxenodon macrops | reverse complement strand
TCCCCCCCCCGCATGCTGCACAAAGTCTCCCTCCGAGTGCCAGCATGCGTCGCGGTCTGCACGAGCCCAGGGAGTGGTAGCAAGGAAGGCGTTAGCCAGTCCATGGGCTTGTGTACATGGCGGAAGCCTGCCGGCACTCTCGCTAAGCTTTTTGCCCCCCCACCGTTCGTGCCCCGCCAAGTCTCAGCTTACTTACCTTTAGGCAGCTGCAGGAGGAGGCAGCAGTAATGCAAGTAGACTGGGTAGTCAACAGCAAGTGATGACGCAAGGGAGAGACCAGACAGCATGGTGGCTGCAGTATATATAGGGCTCTCAGGGGCGGGGCAATCTGCGAGCCAGTGAGTGACAGGCGGGTAGGCAGGGCCGGGCAAGCATGGTGCAGATGGGCGGGGCGAGTGAGCAGTGACTGGGCATGCGTGGGGGGGAGGAGCGAGTGGAACTGGTGCTGGGGGAGCTGAACCACCCGGGGGTGTGGCCAGGCTACTTTTACTACCGGTTCGGCGAACTACTTCCTAAGATTACTACCTACTCGGTAGAACCAGTCCAAACCAGTAGGAACCCACCTCTGATAGTTTCCCTACATAAAATTGTGGTAGGTTATATTGTTCCCTATACAAAAGAGAGACAGGCAAAAGCTTCAGGTCACAGGAGGGGAAATGTACCAAAACGTGAAAAACGTCATGTGTGTTTATACTGGACAGGAGATCTACAAAACACATTTTTGCTCTTCAGCAAGTCATTGAGAAATTTACAAGAAAAATTATGTTTATTGAGTTAGGGGAAATGTTTGATAAATGAATAGCTTAAATGTTGCACCATTATGTGTGGCTATGGAGCTGAAGATTGATTGCTAAGTACCACAAGAAGAGTAATGCAAACATCTGAGTAAATTGAATGTCTAATGATTGGTCCAATATTGAGCAGGATGGGAGGCAAAGTTGTGTGATTTCCCCTTGGTTTATTTCCACAAATTGGATGCAGAAAGCACTATTTTTCCTCCTGTGGTGGTAACTGATATTAGGTGACTTGCTGGATCTAACTTTGCAAGATGCATATAATCACAGCAGCCATTCTATCCGAGTCGTTTACCACCACTATCATGTGTGATTATAATATAACCTAAATATTGAAGCTAATGAAGAATGAAACTTTGGAGATGATATGGCCTTTTCCAATTCAATCAATTTAGAACAATGTTAACTTCCATAATTCTAAGGCAACAGAGTTTCAGCCATCCAGGTAGAGGACCCAAAGAATTCAGGGGACCACATTGAGAAAGAATGACCAGAATTATACTTGAGTTACTCCATTCCAATACTGAGCTACAGAATATCTTGGCCTTAAATAAACCACAGCTGTTGTCCATATACTTTACTATGTTACAGACAAATAAACCATCACATTTGACTTAGTATAATGTACAGTATGAACTAGTGGTGGGTTGCTACCGGTTCGTTTGGGCCAACTGGTAGCGGCGGTGGCAGATGCCGCCCACCGGCCCGGACATCATCATGGACAATCTGCGCATGCGCAGAAGGTTCTGTGCATGCGCATGAAGCACTGCGTATGCATTCACAGTTCTGAACTGGTAGCGGCAGTAATTGAAACCCACTACTGGTATGAACCAAGTCTGCATCAACAAATATTGAATTTTAAGAAGAAACTAGACATTTTAAAAATAATAATTCCCTCATGGCTTCATTCTGACTAGAAAAGAGAACAAGATAAATAAAATATTAAAATTTGGAATACCAATAAATGGGTGGCTAAGATATTCAGTAAAATAGCAAATTATATTTTTAGATGCTATACATGAATTAAAAGTGATGGCCTTTACAGGTGTTGTTTTTCTTTTTTCTTTAGTTCAAAAAACACATCAGATCCAATTCCTCACAGAGTTAGAAGTGAACCAAACCAGTGGTTTATATCACATCCATGCTAGTTAAAAGACAAGCAAGCAATAGAGTGACTTAAAACAGTTTAATGTAATTCCAAGACAAAGTGTGATTACATTTCTACACATATACAATATGCATATGTGAGTTTACAAATTCTGATTAATAACTCGTTTCACCTCAGAGACCGAAAAAATGATCAAAAAGAAACTGTGAATAACAAGCTATAACATAGTTCATCACAACGGGACCCCCTTCTCCACCCTACAGTTAGTAATATTACAATTAAAATAACTATATTTTCTATAATGCTTTTTCTGTTAAAATCATTTCATAAATTTACAATGCTATTATTAGTTTTCAAGTCTAATATAAATTCACTCCATTTTTCTACAACGAAAATGATTATTAATTAGAAGCACACAATGTCAGGATGAGAAACACAAGGTTGTTTTTTTTTTAGTAGCAAGAACTTGATTGGTTAAGAATTAGGTTTTTTTGTAAAACATTCTAAAGCCAAGTAAAATATCCATTCTTATAACATACCTATAATATGAGACTAAGGAATAGGTTACATATAATTCTACGACACGTCAGTTTCTTCTGTTTTTTCCCCCCCTCAAAGACATTACCAGAAAGGGGGAAATAGTAATAAAAAGGGAGAAGAAAGAGAAGAAAAAGAAAGAGGAAAAGAGGACAATTCACAGAAAATCAAAAGAAAAAAAATGCAATACACAAGAAAATACTGTTGCACACAATAATTTTCACTAAGTTTTAACATAGATCGACACTCAATACAGAATCATACAATTAGAAATCAGGGCTTTTCTGGAATTTTGAAGATGAGATGCTATTGTACGTAGGAAAAGAAATCTTCAACATATCAAACAGGTAGAAGGTGGGAGATGTATATTCTTTGTGTACGTAAATCAAAATTTATGCCCTCTCTCTTCTTGTGTAGAATATTTTCTTGGAGCTGCTTGGCTTCTGGGTGACAAATTAGTATTAATAAAACCCCTGTCAATTACATTAGAAGAACCCAAATATCTACAAATAACTTATCTATTTTGCTTTCCTAGAACTATGATAATATGGACTCCAACTGACAACGAAATCTCCTTTTTTTCTTCCCATAATATTAAAGCTATTGTCTTATTTGCTTTTGGGGAAAGCTACAGGATTTGCACATTTTTGTCTGTATATAATTTTGGGATAAGAAATGCCATTAAAAAAAAAGAAAGACAGAACAAGTGAGTGGTAGCTATGAGGGGCTTGGTTGTTAGTAGATGGGCCCAAGAACCATAAGAGGCCAAATGCTTCCATTGTCTTAAGGCCAATATTCATAAATGGCCTCCCATTTTGGTTTTCTAAAATGGTGGCACAGACGTATGCCAAGATTTGCTTTGGTAAGTTGAGCTAGAGCATAGATACCATGACTTTAAATGAGTTTATTGAAATGGGGCTGAGGTCTGCCATTGGAAATACTGGTTTTTGGTCAGGCCTAAAAACAATGGATTTTTCTCCGTCTACCATGACTTGTTAATCTGCTGCCTGAAGAACACAAGGAACTTTGTTGCGATTGTTAACTTCACAACTAAGCTTAGCTGTTCAGACAGAACCATTTGCAAGCTAGTTCCTGCATATTTACTTCTGTAAATACCTCCTGACCTGCAGAAGACGTACATTTATATTCATTCCTCTGCCATAAGCAAAACTGAAGGAGAAAAAAAGAAGAAGAAGAAAGCAACAGACTGTATACACCCAAATATATAATTCACTACAAAACAGCATTTTATAGAGTGTCATTGGCCAACAGGAAACTAAATGTATAAAGATCTGGTCCAATTCTTTATATTAAGTTTAAGATACAAAGGGAAACTAGAGTGACAAGTACAATTTGATTTATTTAGGAGAGATCAATGGGTAGTGTCAAAATTAAGCACTGCCTATTACTGCTTCTCAAAGCAGCCCAAGAGCTTGTCTCAGCAATCCATAGTTCACATTTGAGAATTTCATACACAGTACATTTTCCTTGCTGTGAACAGGTACATGACTGGGATATTTAAGTGACTATTCTACACTGAAAATTTTCCATGTATAATAGACTACTGCTGGGATGTAAATGATGCTGTGCTTTCAAGATTTTCAGTAAAAGGCAAACTTGTGATCCAAGATTGCCATTTTCACAAGATCATTCTAAGTGAACTATTTTGCTTCACATGCTTATAAAACTCATAAACACAAAACAAAACATACCATTGAGAACAAGCCCAGAGTCGCTAAGCAGTAAAATGGATCTCTTGCTTTGTATATCCGTTCTTCACAATATACATGTATTTTTGTCCAAATTTAGAAATGCGAGAGTTTAACCATGCACAGGTTTATCTAAAATAATTTCCATTCTTCTTTATGGGGATTACTACTTTTTAAATGTACTTTGGACTGCATGTGAAACGTCTGGGAATTACTATGCTTCCTGATTCATCCCCAAAAATGTATTTTACTTTTAATTCAAAAATAAAAAGGCAATCTTGTAGACTACACTTTTAACACTGATGGAGTGATTTTTTTTTTTTAAATTAAACTTTGGAATTATTTTACTTGATCTGACTTTCTGCTACTATGTTATATCTCGGAACAGAATGTACATATTAAAAGACACATTGCTACTTCTGTTTCTAAAAGGAAAAATTTAAAAAAAAGGAAAGGTGTTAAGATTCTGAAGGTATTATTAAAAACAGAACATTTAGTTAGAAAGTACCAGTTTAAATGTAAACTATAAAATACTATAATTATAAAATGTAGCCAGAGATACAGATAGTTATTTAGTTCATATTGGTTTAAAAGGCGAAATGTTAAACATCTTCAAAAGCCGAAGATTTTTACAGTAGCTATGAACACAATATACTTATATGTGCATTTTAATGTCACAATTAATTAAAATACATAAAACACCAACTTGATCCTAGATTTTGCCATTTTACTTTTAAAGGTTACTCAAAATGAGCAAGGCAGGCATTTATCATATTCTGCCCATTCAGATAAGTATTTTTTTAAATCCAAATTTCAGGCTGGCTACATATTTTCAGAAAAAAGGCTAAAACCAAGATAAATGCCCACATTTGAGGTAATTATTGCCACTAGGTCACAGTTTTCCTAAGTTAAGTAAATTAATCCTTCTTTATACATAAAACAAATGTCCTGCCTAGATTTTGGAATCCCCGTTTAAACTACCTCAGAGACCAGAAATCTGGACAGAGATTTGCTGTTGGTGGAGTCACAGAGCATAGATATTCCAGAACCATAGCAAACAAGAGAACATTAAAAAATATACAAAAACTAGCGAACGAGTCAGAATTAAAACAGGTGTGGCAAATGACTATATCTTCTGACAGAAATTCCAGACCAATGTATCTCAAATATAGCCATAATTTACTGATTTAAAAAAAAGACAGATCCCTATTGTTAATGGTAGAATCTCAGCAACTCAATTACTCCTTTGCTTTGCTTTGATGGCGAGATAAGCATCTTGTTCTCCAACATTACCCTATTTCTTTCAGGGAAGAGCAAGAAGGAGATTCCCTTAGCTCACGTACACACACACACACACGTACACACACACACACACACACACACACAGACAAACAAACTGTCAAGCAGCTTTTCTAACGTTTGGATTACGGATCACAATATTTATCAGTGCAGTAAAAGTATCATATTTGGGGGGAAATGTATTGCCTTTCTTGATTTCACTATAATAAGCAAAAGATTAATGTACAGCTTTTTTCTTTACTATGCACATGTAAAGTCTAATATAGCAGCAATGCTAAGAGTGGAAGGATGTGACTAACCCGTACATAACAAAAAGAAGGTTCGCTCTTATTTGCCGTAGTTAGAAAAGAATCAGAGACTCCTGACAATTTCTACTAATTGCCTACTTAACATACTTGCTACATATGTGTTTCCTTCTGCTGTAAGAGGTTTCTTTTTCTTTTTCTTTACATTCACTGGTTACCATCCTTTCACTTGTCCAGCTTGAATATTCTTGTGAATATCACAGACACCTGACAATTTGGATGTGAATAATCTCAACGTATGCCCAATTATTATAGCCAAGAGTTGAGAACAAATAAATTCTTACAATGATTTAAAAGAAAAAACACAACACAAATCTAGCTACTCAAAGCAGAGACCCAGTGGAATAGTCAGAAGGCTGGTTTTCATCATTCATTCATTCATTCATTCATTCATTCATTCATTCATTCATTCATTCATTCATTCATTCATTCATTCATTCATTGACTACAACAGTTCCTTGAATCACAACTTCTCAGATGACTATGATGCACAGCTGTTTAAGAATTTATACAATCAAGATCCCCACACGCCTAGGGAACACAGATTAGGGACTGCACAGGTGGTTCAAGACAATTTGTTTCTGCCTAAGCAGAAACCAAATAAAATCAAGAGACCTGGGCCACACAACAACCTCATGGAATGGTGTAGTATCTTGTCTCCAGAAAAGATGGAGACTTGGATAATGGTAGGTATACGCAAGCCTCACACATAAGAATGGAGCAAAATAGACTAAGTGTCACAATGTCCCTTAAATTGGCATGAATGGAAAATGATCTCTCCTCACGGAACTGTTTTACTGAAGGACACAGAATATAATCCTCAGTACTAGTTACCTCACATTTTGGGAGCTGGTGGCAAAGCTTTTGATTTTCTGCATTTAGCCTTACTTTCTATACTGTGTACAAGCTGGACCCTGTTAGTACTAAAACATGGAAGTGGCATTTTATGGAAACAAAAGGAATTTGCACAAATGTATTGTAGATGGGCAGTTTAATAAATCTGTACTGCTGTCACAGATAATAAAATGTTATTCACAATGCAACAAGCAGAGGGTTCTTTTTTCTTTCCTTCATACCATGACTAAAATTTAGAAAAGTAGCAAGTAGAATGACTGAATTCTGCAAAGCAATATATATAATGAAAACCAAAATGAGGCATAAGGAAAAAATATATCCTCTTATATTATGCCACTGGCCCCCAAACTCTTCAGCAAGCAGAAGCACAATTTAGTTTTTGTAACACTGGTCTTGTTTGAAATTTCATTTGACTGAAGATAGGCATGAGTTTTTAATTTCCCTGCACGTTACTAAATCATTTCACTTATCAAGCCAGATTGTGAGGTATGGCTATGTTTGACTGTGAAGGAAAAATAATGAGCAAAAGTAATACTCTTTTATTAAACTAATATCTGGGACAAATATTAAAAAATAAATAAATATTCGGTTTGGAATGTTTTAAATGTGGTGGCAGTGCCAGATTTGTGAAACTGAATCTATTCCTTGTGAATTGATGATATATCTTTGATAAAATTTAGCTGACTACGTCGTCTATCATTCCCTCACTACTTCTTCTTATGCAAATGGCTTGTGCATTACATACCAGCACTCAGATTTAATATTAATAGTCAGAAAACATAACACGCATACACACACACACACACGCACACCTTTAAAATTTAAGAGAAGATACTGTTGTATCTAGTTATCTCCATCCCCTTTGACACTGTTGAAAGATTGGCGCACTGTTTTTCGAAGTTGGAAATTTTAAGTTGTGTAGACTTCAATTCCCAAAGGGTTGAAGTCCACACATCTTAAAGTTGCCAAGTTCACTGCTCTAGTATTACTCTATGCTAACATTTTAAAGGCTGCTATAATCCATTTCTTCTCTTCTGAGATGCTGCAACAATTTTGCAATGCAGTTCTGGCATATTTACTGAACAAAAAGTCACCTTCAATTCAATTATCAATCCATGACATCAAGGTTTATTAAATTGCAACTTTAGATTTCTTTGTGGCTATCCAGATAACTTGATGTTATCACTTATTTCTTATTTCACTATTTAATTAGCTTCATTCATTGATTCAGGGGGGGAAAAAGTCAAAAGGTGATACAGTCCCCTTGAAAATTGTAATCTGTGCAATCAGACACAGACTACAGAGTGATTGACCTGCACGATGCCAGTCACATGCTATGCCAAGCTTCCTTGAATTAGTGCTTTCTATCTGATAACAATTCCCATGAATTAGAATCTGGACTATTGGCTATATCCACACTGGACTAGGTAGGTTTGCAGTTGACATTGTGGTCTCATATTAAGTAAATATAAGTTTTCATTCTTTTCTACCTTAAAACATTGTACTGCTTTATTAAATTTACATTTTCCTAGACTGAAAAAATGGAATTTCATCTTCTTCCTCTATTAAAAAAATGGGTTTTCCTTTCACACTGGAATCTTCAAATTGTTTTAGAACTGCAAGCTATGTAAGAAACTGTATTATTTTTATCCTAATGAAGGAGAAATCTTTATATTGCAGTCCCAATTCAATAGGAAGGCAACAAGGTTGCAGAAGACTAAAATAAAGTTCTCCTTGTGTGTTTATTTTATTACCTTTTTATTTTACTTGTCCCTCTTAACTAATCCACCCTCAAATTGTGCAAGAGTTTTCTTTTTCTAGCCCTATTCATGTGCTGCCTCCCTCTCTCATTCTCTGTATTTTGCCATGTTATTTTAAAAAGAATAATTATATATTTTTGGGGGAAAAGTGGAACTTCTTTGCGCGCATTAAAAAAACCCATCTAAAATATTTAAATGAAACTTTGCCAGTCATTAAAACCACCTCTTCAACGCTTTCCTGCCAGAAGTTAAATAGCTAATCATTTATTTATCAATATGTTATGCTCAAATATTGCAGACTAGAAGATATTCTCATAAGTAATGAGACTCTACAAATAAAGAAAAGGGAGACTTTTAATTTAACACATAAAATCACATTATGGAACTGGAAGAGATCATCCATCCTAAGTAATTTGCAAGTTTGTAATGTATTATTATTTTATTAAATTTGTTTTCTACCTATCTCGCTGTAAGGTGACTCTTACAATAATTCTGAACATAAAACAGTTTGAAGAGGAGGAAATGGAAACAATTTTGAGCCCTGCTACAAGAGAGAATGAACCATAACTTAGACTGAATCTCTGGGTCCATCAAATTTGAGTAGCCAACATTAGTTACTAGGATTTTCTTTAGCTGGCTTCCTGAATTTCATTTCATTTTGTTGATAGAAATCCCCAACTATTGCACTTCCAAACTGGGAAACCTAACTACAAGTATTTGTATCTTGAATTCATTATAAGATTTTGATGACTTTAACGCTGTAATATTTCTGTATCAAAGGAATTTATCAAATAGCGTTTGGGTTCACTCACCGAATCATGGTTTGTAAGAGTACCAACTGATTGGATTTTTACAATGTGCAACTACTTTGTACATAAACCATTCTTTACAAACCCAGGGAAACAGGACTGCAGAATATGCTAAATTATATTGCGATTTGTTTGGTTATGACTTAGGGAGTTGTGTGAAGTCATCCATCGGTTCCTACAGTGCAAACTTTGTATTAGGTTTCCATGATCTTACCATTCTTCTTAAATCCATTTTAAGCCAGCAATTGTTTGGCTTATGCCGTAAAAGGCAGACTTCTGGAAAAGTAAAAATATAATAAGAAAGTATCCAGAAACTGCAGAAGTATGCCATTGTATAAAAACTACAATATGGCATGTAACCACGTTTTCCTGCTATGTAAATAAGCCTAAGCAACTATGGGCTTATTTCCCTCTAATCTTCTTTTACGCACAAGAGACTAGAAATGTTTTTGTTCTACAATATTGTTAAAATAATCAGCGTTTCCTGCAATATTTAATCTTAAGGAACTATACTTTGGAAATAATGGAGAACTGTGATGTATTTAATCCCTAGTTCAGGGGTCAGCAACCTGCGGCTCTGGAGCCATATGTGGCTCTTTCATCCCTCTGCTGCAGCTCCGTTTGCCAATTGGCACCACAATTTTAAGAGGAGCTTCTGGTTGGGGGGGAAGCAGGGTGTGCCAGGAGGAGACTCTATGGCAAGGGGCGGGTTTTCCAGTCAGATCCACAATTGATAGGGCTTTCAGTTTGGACTGGTGGAGGAAAAAGGATGTCATGCTAGGAGGAGACTCTATGGTGGGGGAATCGGACATTCGGCCGGCTCCAGAATTGAATGTGGGGCTTCCGGTTAGGACCTTTGTGGCTCTTTGAGTGTTTAAGGTTGCTGACCTCTGCCCTAGTTAGTATCTTTAAACTATGTTAATAAGAAACCAATCAGATTCATGGAACTGTATTTACTTAAAACAGATACTGAGTACTTTTTAAACTCTTGCTTGCTTAGAGGTAGGAACTGGAGGCAGATATATAAATAGATAAGCCCAGGACTCACCATAGCTTATTCACATATTGAGAAGTTTTATTAACATCTTGTTCCTTCAAAGTTTCTCAGGGTATCCTTCTGTCTCCTTATCCTTCCTTCCAAAACCTACATGAGGGGTAAACATGCCACTGCTAATAACACACACAAAATGTCTTCCTTCCTTAACAACCAACACCTTATTAAGAGAACACTAACAACAAGAGAACAACAGAAATGCAAGTGCAATTAAAGCAAAAAATTAAAAATATAATTATAACATATTAAAATTAGGAATACAACAACAAGGATTGAATGGTAGGATCTTTCCTCTGAAAGATATAAGCAGTTGGTTGCTTGAACCTGGACAGAAAGAGAGGAATATACACTATTCTATTAAGGCCCAGCTGCTGGTGAGGAATTTCTTCATTGGGGAAGCAGAAGAAAAGATATTCTCTTCAAAAAGGCAGACGCTTTTACACTACTATACCTAGGAGCAGAGAGAGACTAAAATTTAAATGAGGTTCAGTTTCTAAATAGCTGAAAAGAAGCCGGTTTTGCTTCTAACGATTTACTTCAGAAAAATAATAGTGTCCACCTTAATATTTGGGGTAGGAGTCCTTCTTTCCTGCTGATGAAGCAAGTGTGCCCACTTCCAGGTACGACAACTGTGCTTGTCTTTCTTCTCAACTCCCCTCATGAGGAAGCTTTTTTTTTAATCTTTACCACCTTTAAGATCCCTCCCTCATCTCTCAACTAACTGACTTGCCTTAACCCAACCTCTTATCCTATTGCCTAAGCACTTCTTTTCTGAAGCCAGAAAAATTGGGACACTTCTTAGCAGGGGTGTCCACATAAATTAAAACAAAAAAAACAACAAGATGGCATCCCCATAACCATAGCTCAGTCTTGACATGCATCGCCACAAACGGTAAAAAAAAAAAAAGGAGGAGCTTTGAGCATATTGTCTCAGCCGCCATACTGATTGCTTGACATTTCTCCCTTCGCCATCCCCAAACAGGTGTCTCTGCTACTTGGGGGCTAACAGATCTGAGTTGCAAAAAGTCATGATGACCACTAGAGGGCAGCAAAGAGATCAAAGATAACTCCATTACTTTTTTTCCCAGATAATCGTCAAATTTTTGCCGCCCCGGATCTGGTAGCCTTGGCTTAGAAGCCATGCTGACTGCCTATAAAGGCAGACAGCCTTTTCACAATCAACTTCAAACCACTAATACAAGTAAAACATCACTGGAGGGGATGACAGTAAAGAGTTACACAACAGAAAAACCTAGTGACGTCGCCATAAAATATCTACTAATTCTTTCGTTATTATTATTATTTTATTGTACAAACACTTCTCTTTGGAATCCTTCTGAAAAAGAATATACCAAAGGGGGGTGGGGTGGGAAATACAAATAATTTATTGTGAAAGATACAGAGTCTGATGAGCTATTGTTAACAGTTATGATGATTATTACTTTTAAGAAAAAGAAAAGCACAGTAAGAACAAAATGGGACAAAGCGAAGAAAGCACCTGATAAAAGCATCTTTCCCCATCCAGTTCTAGATGTCTTGGAGAATTCCAAATTAGCACAGCCAATAGGATATTGTGGGATTTATGCAGTGGTGAATTTTTTTTTTTACTAACGGTTCTGTGGGCGTGGCTTAGTGGGCGTGGCAGGGGAAGGATACAGCAACATCTCCATTCCCTCCCCACTCTGGGACCAGCCAGAGGTGGAATTTGCCGGTTCTCCAAACTACTCAAATTTTTCACTACTGGTTCTCCAGAACCTGTCAGAACCTGCTGGATTTCACCCCTGGATTTATGTACATCTGGTTAGGGAACATCAATTGGGGAAAGCTGATCAAAATCATTAACAGTTATGGTGGCATCTCCAAGCTAGCTCCTAAATGCAGAACATGTTGCTTAGACATGATCAGACTGTACCCTAAGGATCTAGAGTCAGACCTGCTACAAGCGTTGTAGAGCCCATTCCAAGTCCACATCATGAAGCTCCAGTGCAACTGCTTCCCAAGAACAGAAGAAAGCCAAACCAAACCAAACCAGCTTTTGGCACAAGTCTGAGTCTGATGTTCTAGAAAGAATACCTCTTATTCTCAGATTTCTGAAACCATTCAAGTGAAAATATATAAAGTTCGTTCCAAGTCATTGTCCTTCGCCCACTCCCTCCCTTACACCCCCAGTTTAGACATAGCAATTCAACATGAGGTACTACGTATTACTAATCCAAAGCAGGCCTGGGTGCCTCCCCTACCCCTTTTTCTATCCATACTTTAATAAATATATGAACGTGCAAAAATGTTATGGAGAACTGTGTATCCTGAAAGGAAATTCAACTAATAACACAATTGATCAAATGGAATTCCTTGGAAAGCTGCTTTAGGGGCTAAGAACTCATCCAGACATCTCAAATCCACCCCACCCCCCAAAAAAACCCTTTCTTAGGACCACTGACTCATTCTATTCCAGCAAACTTCCAGCAGCCTTCCCTTGCCCCTTGCAAATTACCCAAGAAAGACATTACATTTTTGTTTTTTGAAAGTCTAGGGAAAAAAAGGAAACCAATCAAACATAAGAAGAGGAAGAGGAAGAGAAAAAAGGAGCTGAGTTTACATTTGAACCAGTCTCAGTCCGTTTCTAGGCATACCAGTGGAAGTAAACCCTTAAAACTGCAACTGTCGTTTGGTAAGGCACTACAAGGGAATGATGTAAAACTAAGACTGTGACAGTGTAAAATGGCTGTGCTGAGGACCACACCACAAGAAAAGGCAGCATCAGCGCGCACATGCGCACACACTCACACACGCAGACACAGATATACCTGGACAATCACATTTGTTACATGCCTATGTTATATCACTTTTTTTTTTTTTGTGCAATTACATTGAGGAATAATCTATTGGTATCACTGGAGCTTAACACAAAGTAGAAAACGGCTGTATGGATGTACAGTGCTACATTCTACCAAGGGCCAGCTAGAATTTCTACTCCTACACTAACAACCCAATCCTAAACATTTGGGATTGTGGTACCTGCTTCCAGTACTGCTGTTATGTTCCAACAGCAACAGCGCACATTGTTGTGCTTTGTGGTGACCAAAAGTAGCTATCAGCCAGAGCAGGCAAATGTTAGGATTGGACTGCAAATGATGAAGGGTTATCCAGAGAAATAAAGGGGGGGAAAAAAAGTATTTTCAAGTAAGGAAGTTGAGATTCTATCATACATTATTAAAGACTTTTCCTTTAAGAAAAGGGATTTATCCAGGATGCTCAGAGTAAGAACAAATATTCAGCACGACCTTTGATTTCATCAGATAGTGTTTTCTGCTCAATGTTTTTCTATCCTCCCAACTTTCTAGTGTTTCTAGACTTATTGGGAGAGATGGAATAATCCAAAACATCTCTCAGCTTTTGCTCATTCCATTACCAACAGAAAACACATCACGCTTTTCGTTGTGTTTTTTTTTTAATTTTATTTTGGGTTACAGCAACCAGTGCAAAGACAAAAGTCATAACCCTTTTGAAATTCTGGATAAATCCCTAATGCGTATGCTTCTTTGTTTAATTAAAAAAAATATACCCAAACACCTATGAAACTTTGTATTAGAAGATTTGAACAACAAATAATTCCTAAACGGAGTCTCCTGTAATCAGATGAAAATAATCTGTAAAAGTCTCTTGGTGAAGTTATCCAAAACAGGACCAGACAACGGTGGTCCTTCTGCTTCTCCCACTATGTGGTTTGGTGCAGAATTTTTTTTTTTAATATTTTTATTTTTCATTCTTTTTAGCTTTTTTTCTTTCTTTTCTTTCTTTTTTTAAATAAAAAGTGTAGGACGTGTCTCGCCTTCTTTTGTCTGCTTCCTTCCTTAAAGTCTCCTTCGTTCAAGTTTTGTCGGAGTCTCCCATTTGCATTGTTCATTTGCCTGTGACATTCTTCAGTATAAAAGCAGCCGTGTTCCTCTCCATGTGTGCTGAAATGTCTTTTTTTGCTTTCCTCGTTCCAGTGTTTAGATGTATGGGTACTGGTTGATCTTTGTAGGGCTTAAGGGGTATCCAGTGTAGACCGAGGCTGGAGATGCACTGATATAGGTTTGGTGGGCAAACTGAGCTTGATACTGACTTGGGTGGATTGTGGGTGATGGAAGGACACGGGGGCCCATGCTGACCGGAACTTGGTGGACGATGCTGGCTGGATAAGTAGTGTGCTGTACGGTGTGTCGAGCTGAGCCTTGGGAAGCCACTAAGTGAGCCACGGTGCCCGTGGAACCCAGAGCCGCGGGTGCTGTATACGTGTATAGATGAGGTTGAGTTGGCAGGTGGGCGGCGGCGGCTGCAGCCAAGTGAGGATGGACTGTGCCATGGCTAGGACTGTTGTGGGGGAAGGAATACGGTGCCTGAGCAATTGTTGGAGTGATGTAAGCTTGTTGCCGTCGATGGCTCCCGGTTGCAAGGTGTTGCTGCGCCTGCACAAAAGAAAGGAGCAATTGAGGGTTAAGGGTCGGTGGTCCTCTGGAGCTTTCAGCCCTCAGGGTTACAAGTGTTTGTAAGGGAAAGAACCGAGCGACGTGGATTGCCTTGCATTTCTGGCTGAGAATCTGCCACCTTCCCATAGTCTGCAGTATATGCTAAGCACGGGTGGAAAGATGCGGCGTAAAAGGCAAACATTATGGCCAAGAGGATGATATTTTCAGGGGGGCAAGGGGTGGGCAAATGTAGCCAATGTACAAAAATAAAATATTCTAAAATTATGTATCAGTAAAAATTGTAATAACTGTATGGAATGTCAAACTTTTTTTTTAAAAAAACCCTCCTTGGAGGAATGTGCCTCCGTTCAAACAATTTGATGAACATTAAATAAAAAAAAGAATCCTCACATTCCCAAATTTGACACTTTCAAAAATGAGAAATTGGGGGACGGGGATGGGACCCAAAGGGTAATAAAATCAAGAAACTGAGAGCAATGGAAACAGCCCTTTTTTTCTATCTTTCTAGTAGAGTGGTCAGCAAACATATATTTCCCTATGTTTCTCGTGGCTGACTTCCATGGACCTGAATGCAGGGAGACAGAGGCTGTCAGACAAAAGATGCTTAAAAAAGTCATTTTTCTCTGCAGATTCTCCTCTCCCTATCAGCTTCTTTCCATGTTGGATTCTAGTTAGGGAAAGTTGTTTTTAAAAAGTAGCTGAAGGAGAAAACTCACTGGATTAAGGATACCAGTTTGTCTACCAAGTCTGTACAAATGCCACACTATTCCATTAACAATATGAGGAAACCCAGTGGTGGGATTCAAATAATTTAACAACCGCTTCTCTGCCCTAATAACCAGCTGAGTAGGCGTGGCTCGGTGGTCATGTGACTGGGTGGGCGTGACCAACTCAACGTCACTCACGTCAATGGGCGCTTCGCCTTAGCTGTTACAATGTAATAAGGGTTAACCAGAGAGGCAGTTTCTGTAAGCAGGGCAAT
>JANHFT010006954.1:828351-841261 GCA_032467955.1 Pseudoxenodon macrops | reverse complement strand
TCTATTCTATTCTATTCTATTCTATTCTATTCTATTCTATTCTATTCTATTCTATTCTATTCTATTCTATTATTTGTTGTTGTTATTCAGTCGCTAAGTCATGTCTGACTCTCCAAGACCCCATGGGCCATGGCATGCCAAGTCCCTTGTCCTCCACCATCTCCCAGAGTTTACTCAAATTCATATTTCACTACGTGGAAAGTTTAATACCTAGACATAATGGCAGGGGTTATTTTAATGCTCTGATTGAAGGGTATATGTGGGGTCCTCGGTGCTCTCTGAGCTGAGTTATTTTCTTGCAAACATCTCATTGCCAAACTAGATAACGTCATCAATGCACATACTCTCTTCTGAAGGTTATAATCTCCATTTATAGTTGGATTACTACTTTCCTTCACCACAGGTCATAGACCATTATGGATAAATTTGGTAGAAGCCGGAACCAATAACCACAACCGGGCAGCCATATATTGCCCTCATTGAACTTCATGCAATGAAATAACAGCTCTAGCCCTACCCGGAGCCTCACTAACCCTGAAGATGATCCACAGAGGTTATTCTCAGGGGTGAAATCCAGCAGGGGAAACTTTGAGTAGTTTGGAGAACCGGCAAATACCACCTCTGGCTGGCCCCAGAGTGAGGTGGGAATGGAGATTTTGCAGTATCCTTCCCCTACCATGCCCACCAAGCCACACCATGCCCACCAAGCCACGCCCACATAACCAATAGTAAAAAAAATGGATTTCACCACTGGGTAAGACCAATGGCCTCTACCGCTCCATTGTGACTGGTGCGAGTCGGCATCTGATTTAGTGGCTACTGGCAAGTGGGAGGCTTGGGCACACCGCTCTGCCTATGAGAGGGAATGAGGTCCCGTCCCTGGCTGTTTGGAGTTAGGAGCAATTTAAAGGTGTTCTACTAACTCAAATGAGGAATTGCAGCATCAGCAGCTTGAGCCGAAGCTCTGCTGCGGGGACAAATACCAGTGACTCTACCGCTGTTTGGGAGTCAGCTGTTTAAACTCACACTTAGATGAATCTAGTGAATATAGAATCCAAGAATAAGCTATTTCCAACTGGAAGAGTAGTTTGGCACGTCTGGGTGTGGAGCCTTCTTGGAACTGTTGAAAGGACTGTGTTGTAGACTGGAGATAGATGATGTCGTATCCCTCCCCCTCTGTTGAGAGAGGGCTGTTCAGTTTGGACATAGATTACCTCTTTGACCCCTCTTTCAAACCATTGGTCCTCTCTGTCCAAAATATGGACTTTGTTGTCTTCAAAAGAGTGGCCCATGTCTTCTAAATGCAGGTGAACTGCTATATCTAGCACTGATGCGTTTGTTCTCCTATGTTGTGCCATGCGTTTATGAAGTGGCTGTTTTGTTTCCCCAATCTACAGATCTGCACATGGCTCACTGCATATACCACGCTGCTCAGTTTCTGTCTGGGTGTTTTATCCTTGGGGTGGACAATAATTTGCAAGAAACTTCAAGATATTTTAGCATCTTGTATGATCTCAGATCTTTAACAAATTAACAGAGTTGGAAGGGACCTTGCAGGTCATCTAGTCCGTCCCCCGGCCCAAGCAGGAGATCCTTACGTCTGCCTCTACCTAGGATCGAACACGCAACCTCCTGATTGTGAGGCAAGACAGGAAATGTATTGTAGTTTTCAAGGAAATAAAAATAACGTAGGTCCTTGACATTACTGTACTAGAGTTTGAACACTACAAACTCTATTTTGTGGTATACAATTTTCCAGAGTGGGGCCCAACGTTAATGCCAAACACTTTCCAAAGTGTTGAAATGCAACAACAAACAAACTCACACATTATAAATATGCTGCTTATATTTCGTCTCCCTTACTGGGAGGGAAAGAGTGGGAATATAACAGCAGCCTTGAAGCGGAACAAAAATGCCAAGATCAGAGATATGTGTGTGTGTCTGTGTGTGTGTTGTGCTTTTTGACATTTGAGAAAAGAAATCATTGAACATCTAAAGTAATGAGGAGAACACAAACCTCTGTGGTTGAATGTCACACTTCAGTCTTGAAAGATAGCAGCTGTTTTTATCTCAGGACACAGGTGGCTTCAGCAGAAAAGGAATCCTCCTGAAACCTCTGGAGGGTGAAAAATAGCCCAATTGGTGTGTGTGTGTGTGTGCATGCGCAGTGCAGTGTGCGTGGGGGGGGTTGTTGTGTGCTGGCATGCGTGCGCACGCTGGCGCGCATGCTGGCATTTTTGGCACACAAGAAGAAAAAGGTTAGCCATCACTGGTATAGATTCATTCATTTTTAACGGCCGTTCTAATTTGCAATCCAACCCATCAGGAGGGAAACAGGTTGTGGAGGTGGGAAGGCAGCCATGCAATCCTGATGCTTTTAAGATCCTGGGCTTGGCCATTATTTTATTGCATTACTTCCTCCATTATTTCGACGGCTTTATGTAAAGTGCTGTGAGAAGCTGCTGTAATTAAAAAAAAGAAACCAGCGATGCCAATAATGATAATTCCTGCGTATAAAAGGTCTTTCTCCGCTCCCTTAGAATCCATTCCAACTCGGCAATTTCTTTGGACCGTCATAAAGGAAGACCTGGTTTGACTTTAAGGACCTTTTTGGGGCAGGGTTTATGTCTGCAATTGCGAAACTATTAAAATCATGATGACTGGCCATTAGGGAGGATTTTTCTTCCTTTTAATGTTAAATAATGCAGCGTGGGAACAAGGAGAGTGGTAATTAGAATGACCAAAAGCATGCGGCTCCACCAGACAATTTTCTTGAGGATCTCAAGTGGGTTGAATTCCTTCTTCCTTTCCTGCTCTCCCTCGGGTTTCCTAGCTTGTAATTGTTATTTTTTTATTTTAATGAGAGACCGACTAACTTAATCTATTAGTGGAAGGGCTTACAGAACACCTATTGTAAATGATGCAACTTTCTTTGTCTGAATAATAAGACTTAAGAAGGGATCTATAGAGGGCGATGGTTAGCCGCATTGAAGAGCATGTCAGTGTGGTGGAATGTAGTCTGGATTCCCAGATGGCAAAGAGGCAGAGAAGCTTGGAATGTCTGATAGGCAGGAAGTGGGCAAAGACGGCCCCTCCCTAGCAGTTCACAGGGTATATCTAGTTATGCAGATAGTTGCTTTAGTCTGGCAAGATTCCGTCCGTAGGCAAATAACAATAGGAAGTAAGTCTATGTGTCATACTTGGGTTTTTGGACCTGACATCAATCTTGAACTCTTTGTTCTCTGGGTAGCAGCTCTTCCATCCTGGGGCACCACATTACACTCCACCACATTCAGTATTCTTGGGTGTTCCTAAGGAGCACCACTTTGCAAGATCCTGGTGCTGAGATTTGCTTTGAATACTCAATGGTGAATATCCGTGAGCTACCATTCACATTCCTGCAATGTTCAGAAGCATCAAGATCAGGGGTGAAATGCTCCCGGTTCGGTCTGGTTCGGAAGAACCGTTACCGGACATGTGGCCTGGTTCGCCGTACCGGTAAGCTGGCTTGCTGGCCATGCCCCTGTATCGGTCCCCACCCTCTCCGTCGCCACTCGCTCACCCTGCCCTGCCGAGCCAAAAACAAGAGGGGTGGAAGGGGGTGTCTGTTTTTGCTCTGAGCAGGCTTCCTGCTAGGCAAAAAAACGGGGGTTTTAGGCAAAAATGGGGGTTTTAGGCAAAAAACGGGGGTTGACAGGGCTGGGAAAAAAGCTTCTTCGGAGGGAGTAGCAACGAAAGGCTGCAAAGATCGCTTCACTCTTCACTCACCTCGTTAGGTCTGAAAAAAAGCTTTGAAAAAGCTACATTCGGAGTATAAGACGCACCCAAATTATCAGCCCCAATTAGGGGGAGGAAAGGTGCATCTTATACTCAGAAAAATATGGTATATGGCTATCTATCATAAATATGACTCTTTTTGGCTAATGATTACAAACAAGGTAAAAAAGCATTATAACAAACCAATAAGTAACATAAGATAGCAGCTGAAATAAAAGATCAACCAAGACAACAATGAACACAACCATGACAGGGGCTTAGCCACACATCCAGAGCTCCATCTCAATAATATAACCAGGGCTTCAAGGCCTCACAAAAAGGCCGGCAGGATTGTGGCAAATCTGATCTCTGCGATAATGAACTTCCAAATATTGAGTTTATTGCTACAGCCTATATGAGGCTCCATTTCCAGAGAACCTTACAGTATAAATAGAATAAGAATAAAAACCAAAATCAATTAATATAATTATATTCACTGATTCTGACACACCGGCATTTTGAGGTAGAGTGGTCTCGTTCATTCCTAAAGGCCTTTCTAAACAGTCATGTTTTCACACTATGATGCTACTAAGGAGAAACTATAATAATTTATGGAGCAAATGATGGCATAATTATATCCTCATTACATAATGTCCCACTTTATGACTCTGCGTCATATATTGGAATGATGGCCTTTGCGTTATAACATATCATACATATCAGCATTCTGATATTGTTGTGATTTGCTTTGAATGCCTCTGGACACAATCCCAGAAACCTAATCTTGATAAAGGATTTGTATTTATAAAACACATACCTGGAATTTGATCACTAATTTATTGCTCAACGAGTGAACTCTGAATTATACCCACTTAAAATAAAGATATTCTTCAGTTGTACAATATACTCAATACTTTTCTCCACTAGGTGGCACACTTTTACTTTGTTAGACTAGAACATAAGGTTGTCTTTATTACATGAAGACTTCTTTCCCTACTGGTTTTCAAATCATGATAATTGATTATTTATAAAATGCTTATTGATTAAAATGTATAGGTAAAATGATGGATTAAAGCACAGTTAACTTCTTCCTATGCCTACTTATTCAGAAGCAAATTCTCAGCTCCATCAACTTACTTTAGCTATGTATGCATTGGTTCCTTTGTACACTTTATCTCCATTATACATAACTACTATGGTGTATAAACATGAATCAGATAGCCCTGTTAATGAAGAAAAAGTGATTTTACTAATATGAGTCTAAGATTTCACCTGTACTCATATTATGATTGGCAGTTTCTCTTGGAGTTTTATTCTAACCTGTTTATATGAATGTAGGATGTACTAAATTTAGTGGGTTTTATTTCCTAAGAAATGTTGAATTAGGAATGCTGCCATAAATAATGGATAAATTTTATATAAGAATGCTTATTGCTATAGCCCTATTTTTAATATACTGATTATTTTAATATATAGATGGATTGCCCTATATTGAAGTCAAAAGCTCATTGTAATATTTTACTTCTATTTTTCTACTGCATATTATTTTCTGCCTTGGGTGCTTGCATTCCAGAAATATTTAATAGCTTAAAGCTATTAAAATAACTACATATGTGTATGTCTATATTTTATATCAATTACAAGATATTTTTTACATGTTGCCCGATAATTATTTAAACCTTAGTTTTGAACTTGTCTGGACTTAGAAAAATTAAACTGCATTAAAAAGAGTCGGTAATACTGTTTAGTTTTTCTAAGAGTTCTATGGGGAATATTAGAGTTTTAGGCTAGATTGGGAAATTGCCAAAAAAATAATAATAATCCTGAAAGAAGGCAAGGAAAACTGCATGGTTATATCCACGCAATTTCCAGAAACCAAGTATGATTTCAGGACATTTCTTCCTTTTTTTAATTAAAAGTATTAATGTGACACAATTACGGCAATATCCAAATAATCATCATTATGAAATCTGAAATTCATCTCTTAAATTTAAAAGACATCTTTTTCTTAACTTTGGCATGCTTGTCTTTATCACAAATCGGATTAAGGACCTGGTTTAGATTTTTAAAAGATCTGGGTTTATTTTCCAAAAGTTCAGAAATTGTCCAGGAAATTTAACAATACCGGATTATCTCCTACAAAGTAGGATCTGTATATCCAAGCTCCAATAATCTGGGAATAATTTTCCAATGCCATATACATTTTACTGGGCAGCCTCTCTGCATGAAATACAATCACTTATCTAGCATGCGTAGACTGTGTTGACCAACCTAGCAGAAACAAGATTGTATATATTTCCCAAATCTCTTTTTTTATAGCCCAGAAATCATTTTACTTTTTTATTATACAGTTTACATCTTTTAAAAACTGTGCCCAAAGTGAATAGATCGTGGAAAATATGTACATTGAGGGAAAAAGGCCTTGCTAAAAATGAGCCCCATACAAAATCCAAAGACATGTTTAAGTCAAGTTCCTAACAAACTGAGGACCCAGATTGTTGAGGGCAATATGCTGATTCTGTAGCAATAGCAATAGCACTTAGACTTATATACAACTTTACAGTGCTTTATAGCTCTCTCTAAGCAGTTTACAGAGACAGCCTATTGCCCCCCAACAATCTGGGTCCTCATTTTACCCACCTCGGAAGGATTTGGAAGGCTGAGTTGACCTTTAGCCTGGTGAGATTTGAACTGCCAAATTGCAGGCAGCCAGCAGAAGTAGCCTGCAGTACTGCACTCTAACCACTGTGCCACCCTGGCTCAGGGGTGGGTTGTAAATAGTTTTGCTGCTGGTTTGCTCAGGGTCGCGTCTCGTGTATGTGTGCGAAGCGCTCGCACAGCAGTCAAAAAATAGCTTCTGCGCATGCGCATAAGCAAAATTCAAAATGGCGGCGCCCACGGAGACACCGAAGGAACCGGCTCTCTGACATCATCACTGAGTTATTACGGGTTCTATAGAACCGGATAGAACCAGTAGGAACCCACCTCTGCCCTGGCTCATCCTGTAAACTGCTTACAGAGGCCTGTAAAGCGCTGGGAAGCGGTATATAAGTCTAAATGCTATTGCTAACTAAAAGGCTAAGCTGTGTTAACTAAAATCAATGGATTGGCTCACCTGCATGACAAAGATTAGCTGGTGGTTCAGTGATAAATAACTCTTAAAACGGTCCAGACCTACGTATTTCTGCTGACCAACCAATATGATTATCAGCTTACCTTGTAGGTGCATGCTTCTGTTCCTCTTCCTCATCGGTGTCACTGCTGATTGTGATAACACTGACTGTGGGGCTGGGGGTGTCAGGGATGACTATTGTTTGTCTCTGTCGTTCCCTTGTAGTACTAGAAGGTCCATCTCCCCACCCACACGTGACAGAGGTGCTGCAGGCTGGGCTGTTGTGCACCACCGCACAACGAGGAGGGGTGTTTTCCTTTACTCGCTTAGAGCGCTGTGGAGAGCTGATCGTTTGAGAAGAAGATACCTCAAAGTTGGACATATTCCTAGTGACAGGAAGAAGAAGAAGAAAAGAAGAAGTATTAAATGCACGCAAAAAAAACAAGATGGACACAATTATTTTCAAGGTGACCTCTTGCGGATCTTTAATCCACTTCATAGAAAAATATTACACTCATGCTGCTATTGTGGCGAGCGGGGAAAGAAAGGAAGAATTAGAATACAAGCCCTCAATTTACAACCACAATTAAGCCCAAAACCTATGCTGCTAAGTGAAACATTTGTTAAGTGAATTTCGCCCCATTTTACAACCTTTCCTGCCACAGTTGTTAAGTGAATCATTGCAGTCGTTGTTAGTAACATTGTTGTTAAGTGAATCTGGCTTCCCCGTTGACTTTGCTGGTCAGAAGGTCGTGAAAGGGGATCACATGACCCCAGCGCACTGCAACCGTCGTAAATATGAGTCAGTTGCCAATCGGCTGAATTTTGATCATGTGACCATGGGGATGCTGCAACGGGCACAAGTGTGAAAAACCGGTCGTAAGTCACTTTATTCAGTGCCGCTGTAACTTTGAATGGACACTAATGGACACTGTTGTAAGTCGAGGACTACCTGCGAACAGATAGGAGAGATGCAGAATGACAAAAACAGTGGCTACTATTTCCTTGTGTTCTACTGGAGCTTCCGTATCTTTCTGATTTTGTTCTTGTGCGTGCAAGTTGGCTTTGTGCTGCACAACTCCTGTCCAGCAGGACACATCTACACTTTTAAATACAACAATACTTAACCACAAAGCCTTTCAACGCAAACCTGTTGAGATAGTAAAACTGATGCTTATAGAAGAATAGGCCTGTTTGGGCTGAAAGAAAACAGTGCAGTGTGGAAACTAAAAGGACAAATATTTCTGAGATGGTGAGAATGGGCTGTTTGTTTCCTCAATTCTTTATATGTTTGTTTCAATATTGTGCTTTTCTTCCAAGGAGCTCAAGCCAGAGGTGGGTTCCTACCGGTTCTATCTGGTTCTATAGAACCGGTAGTAACTTGGCGATGATGTCACGGAGCCGGTCATTTGAATTAAGGTGAACGGTTTTGATTTAGTGTATTGCGGCTTATAAACTAAAATTTATGGTTTCTTTCTGCGATAGGAAAGAACTGTGACTCGCTAAACAAACCATTCCATAAAACATTACGTGAGCCAGTCACTCAAAGTTACCAAGGCTGAGCCCCAGATTCCTGCTACTGACAGTTACTAAATACTGACAGCTGTGAGATGCCATGAAAGCTCATTGACACTGTCTGGATTTAGACATTCAAATCATGGTTTTACTGACTTAAGCCAAAATTGGTTGGATTCATGCAAGGCGCTACATTAAAGCTGGCAGTTTAACTTAGTAAACCAGGATAATGTCATTCCAGAGTAAAATAGAAAAAAAACTGCATTATCCCTCTACTGACCCATTTCAGGAAATTAAAAAGCATCTTCCAAACACCTCCACTCATCAAAGAAAAATGCTGGTTACAAACGTGTTTTTGTTTTTTTTAAAGCAGTGTGCAAAGTCACTGATTCCTTAACTGAAACATGTATTTTCCTATCCCAGAAAAAAAGAGTGTGACTTCATAAGGGGTTCAGTGAGGGAACTTACCCCAAAATCAACAGCCTTTCCTCTTGCAGATCTGAACCCTACATATTTCTAATTCTTCCATTTGTGGTGCTGCTTTGTTTAGGAAGCAGAAGCATTTGGAACACTTAAAATGCAGACAGAATTGGGGAAGGCACTAAATTCCTCTTGGACTACTACTACTTCCTCTCCAAAAAGCCAGCCTACTTTTACAATCACTTTTTTTGTTGTTGCCGTTGTTGTTGATGATGTTCCAGTGTGATCTGCTACAACAATCAAAAGCAAGCTAAGTTTTACTTCTGGCAAAAGTATTCTCCAGCCAGCCTTTGTCCTGAGTGATTGGCGCGAGAGCAAACAAAGAGCACGCTGGAACGTTATCAAAGAGAGGGGAATTATGGACATATACCCGGCAATGAGTCCTTTGCATAACAAATGGCTGAACAGTAGCATTCATGGTGCCTGCTGAATACCAATGACAGACACAGAGCATTCTTTTCTCTGGGAGATAGTGCATCACTCATTTGTATACTGTATTATCATGCGAAGCAGATTTCAAGCTACAGAAGGGCACACTCTGCAAGGGCCTCTTCCTATCGTGTGCATGTGGGTGGGGAGATGGAGGAAGTTTAGCAGGCCAGGATGTGCTGGGAGAATCTGTTCCCTGTTTTAATGGTTGACCAGGTTTTTGCAATCCCTATCCATCCTTTCACACGGCGAAAGAAGGCTGGAAAGCAGGGTTATTTATAAACAGATGGGTTTTAAACAGAGACTGTTACAAATTCAACGTAGGTTCTCTGGCCTCAATCAGAAGCAAACAACTCAGGATGCGTCCCCATTTTATAAAAGCGTGGGTCTATTTCAATGTTTCCTCCTAGCATTGAGAGGATTGTAGGATTCGTTAAAAGAAATGTTTTGACAGACACATTGATTAGATTCCACTCTCAAGAGGCACAGTCTGGGAATGTTTTGAGTGTTTGCCCTGACAAAGTGCTGCTACACCCAGTTGGAAAGAATGCTGTAATATCTACGGAGGGTTTCGTATGTGATCCGATACTTTGCTCATAGGCTGAGGCCACCTATATTATGGGCCAGAATCTTACTTGTAAAGGAAATTGAACCAGAAAAACAATTTATGGCCAACTGAATGAAGATCTCTCCTAACACATCCATCCTGCAATCAGCAATATCTCCGACCAGGATGATGGTAGATATCACTGATAAGCAAAGCACACATCACCTGGCCTTTGCCTTGGAGGGTTTGTCCACCTCTTGAAAGTCCCCCTTGCTTAGCACCATTTCTCTGGCTAATGTGCAGGTGCACAAGGGGAGGCTGTGGAGGCAGGAGCAGCTATCCCCTCTCCTCCCCAAGAACTCCATCTTGGTTGATGGGGAGGTAAATAATGGACAACTGGTATGACTACTCTTAGAAACTTCCTATATTAAAAAATGTTTTCCAATTATCTAGGGTAGGGGTGTCTAATGGGCAGCCCGCAGGTCTGATGCGTTGTGCGCAGGCCACGCCCACCCCAGATCCACAAATGGGGAAAATGTTGCCAAACGTCACGTGACAGCAACGTGATGCAGTGAGTTTGACACCCGTGATCTAAGGCGAACTCAGATCAGCTAGTGAGTTATTTCATCCTGACTTCTGGAGTTGTTTCCTCTATTCACACTTTACAGTGTGCATCTCAAAATGTAACATGGTAATACTTCACTCGTATTAGACCCATTCGGGTATTGTTACTGCTCATCAGTTGAATTAAGGCTCACCCCACTGCCAATGCCATTCAAATGCCATTGGGTTCATGGACATTAGATATTCAGTGTGAGTGCCTGCAAGGAAAAAGCCTATACAGTATGCACAGGCAAGCCTTTTCTCTTGTACATTGTCAACTGGCAATGAGGGGAGATAATTGCGAGCCTTCGTGTGCTATGCATACTGAGAATAATGCCTGACCTGAGCAAAATTTGAGTTGTGCATATTTAAAAATGTGCATGCGGGAATTCAACAGTGCCACATCTACCCTGGCAACATCTCTCCTGAAAGGAATGTGTAACATGTTTTGTATTGACCCATTTGAAATTTAAAACTCTTCTCTTCCAAATACAAAACGGACTGTTCTGAATGTTTGGGAGGTGTTTTGAGTTCAAATAAGAGCATTCCCCACTTGAAGCAGAGTTATTTTGAGTTCAAAACACTTGCCAAGTGTTTGAAACAGCCCATTTCAAAATCAAAACAGCTGCTCCACAGTCAAAACAGGATCTTTCGAATTCACTCAACATTTTTTGCATATTCTGGTTATCTAATTTTTTTTTTCCATTTTCCAAAATCCTTTGTGACTGCTCAGTGAAAAGAAAATGAACAAAAGTGACTGGGCTCCACACTGGATCTCTCCTCTCTTTTTAATCAACAGACTATATGAAGAACAGACAAAAGCTTGTTTGTCTCTGTCCCACATGGATCATCCTCCCACCCTCATACCTTGCTGATGATTGGTGCTGTTTGCTCTTCCTTGAGGAGGTGGTGCTGGTTGGCTGTTGCCTCATGACATGAGCTACGCCCACATTTAAAGGCTGGGCTGCTGGAAGGGTGACATGACTTGTTAAAAGTGCAGGTTGTTGTATGATGGGATTGTAATGGCTACCGTGAGCATGTGCATTTCTGCAAGAAGAGAAAGGAAATGTGCATGTTTCAAAAATAATTCAGAAACCAATGGCAGTACCATGTATCTGACAAGCGTTTTAGAAATAACTTTCACTTTCTTTCCATCTTCCCACTCCCATGAACTCCTCCTGCATTTGAAATAATATTTTAGTGCAGCTGCAATAACTTTTCCCAGTGTCCCATCCAGACCTTTAAAGGTGTTTTCAAAGGAATTCTTTCTTAATGTTCTCCAAATGCTAGTACAGTAGCAGGATATCCACTATATTGATTTCATCTTTATTGCTGTCTTGTCACCCCTAACGTCATTGATGTCTTTCTGATATCAGGATACCGTTATCAAGATATTCCACACTGGTGCCTTATCATTTTAGGTAGAGGTAGTTAGCATGCCTAGGCCAAGTTCTAAATTGTATTTAACAGCTCATGTATATCTAATTTAAATGTCTTTGTAGGCTCAACTGATTAAGGCAACTGATTTTTATTATTATTATTGTTATTATGGATCACAATAAGCCATTTCTTGTAAGGCTAAAATGTTCATTGCTGCTTACTGAACCATTTGGTATCAGTTGTTTCTGAAAAAAAATGAAGGATGATATGACCCCAGAGGAAAAAGGCTAGTGTGAAAACAATCTTAACTTCAGGTCATTAGAACAGAACGAAAAGACCCCCAGGATCAAGGATGCACATAGGGTGATAGGTCTGAGGGTAACACAACAAAGAGTGACATTTGATAATCTACTGCTCATGGAGAAATCTGAACAACATATTATAGGGCAAATCATGGACCATGATGATGAGGAGATAACCTTCAACTTTGAACAATGCTTAGCTCCTGCAAACAACATCTCACGGAAGTAGGTTTTATTTTCTGTTTACCTCCAGTCTGCCAGTGGTTGAGTCCCTGCCATGGTCTCTGGGATTACAGTAGCATGCTGGACTGAGGTGTGAGTAGCTACCCCGGTCAATTGTTGCCAAGCTGGAGGAAGCAAGATTTGCTGAGTGCCGCTGGGCCAGGCTTGCTGTGGATCAGAACAGAAAATACTTCTCACTATTACAATCCATCGTGTTCCGTGCTAACCAATCTTTATTGATGATCAGTTTTTAAAGAACCCTTTACAATATTGAATAAGGAGTTGCCTTGGGGAAAAGATGGGTGGCAAACAATTTGAATGAATGAATGAATGAATGAATGAATGAATGGATAATAGAGGAGGATAATATAGGAATAAAGTCACACGCAGATGTTGACCTATGATAGGAATACTATACCTAGGCTGCAAAAATCAGCCATCCATTATTTATTTATTTATTTATTTATTTATTTAATTTTTTATACCCCCCTTCTCTCAAGAGACTCAGGGCGGTGTACAGCCAGCAATAAAAACATATAATACAAAAATTAAAAAACAAATTAA